>SKCR01023519.1:0-44302 GCA_019454045.1 Zanthoxylum bungeanum
TTTTTTTTTTTTTTTTGTTTAATCTTATGTATTAGCACAAAAAAGTCATTTGACATATAAAATATGATATCAAATTATTTTTAAAAAAAATTATCTATATATTAACAATTAATAAAATTAAATTAAATTTAATTATAATTATAAAATAAATATATTATAAAAGATTATGTTTAAGAAATTCTAACTTTTTTCTATGAAATATTTTAAATTAAATATTATAAAAAAAACAATCTACAATCTACAAAATACAAATATCAAATGTCTTAAAATTTTATATGCAGACTTAAAACTAAAAAACAAACATCTTAATAATCTCATGTATTCCATTTCCATCATTTCTTCATAAGATAAATCCTAAGGACGAAAAAAATGGTTAAAACATATACAAAAAGTTAAAAGCTTTGATCTTCAAGTGAGGACAGGCCACGAGATGCAAGGCCTGAAAAGCCAAAATCTAGGGGATCTCTATATTCACAAGCAAGTACAAATGAAAAAGCTATCAAGTATCAACTACCCAGTTTTAAAAGAAAGTAATAATAAAGCTTAATTTCTTCAAGTGGTCAAGTACATATAGCCATCGAAGCTCTAAATATGTTTTGAATAGAGAGTATTTTCAGATAATATAAGTTGATTTGTAAATTATGGAACAAACGTTGGAATATAAATTAGGTTAATATTAACGTTAATTTATCCGTTTAAACGTTAGCATTAATATTCCACCAAAAAACTAAGCTTTTTATGTCATAAATATTGTCACATGTTGCAATGATATCTTTTACCGAATATATGGTCTAGATATCAGCAATTATTTGAAGCTTGAATATTTGTTATTTTGTCACGACTGCAGAAGTTTGAATTCATAGCATATAATTTCTCATAAGTTGGTATTACTACTCTCATGTTGAATATGATTTTTTAATAACTTCAAGAGATTTTGTTCGATCGATAAAATGTGAAAGGACAATCTTGCTTATACTATTATAGTCAAACTTGAACATAAAAATTAATAATGTTTTTCTTTTTATAAATTATAATGTTTTTTTTTTTTTTTTGAAATCATTGAAAACCTCACCACCAAAACGGAACAGGTAAAACCTCCGACTGTCACATACTCTTAATAATATTTATTTTCTTTGATATTACTAGGTGGTTGAAGTAATACCAAATGATAGTACGTTTGACTGAACTTTTACGAGTAAAAATCTAATGGGGTACGTTTAATTTGAGATTTCCATGTTACAAGCAATTTTCTCTCTTATGGGTCAAGAGAGTATAGTATACTGTATAGCCAATATACAATTTAAGGACATTATTTAATGTTTGATTTTAATCCTAATTGTAAAATCGAACAGCAAAAAATGTCCACAGAAACAGCTGGCCATGCCATCCAATATATCAATCATTTTGCAACTGTTCAATATTCAAACTTCACAACCAAATGATCCTTGAAATATAAATTTCTAGCTCTGCCGCCAATGTCAACAATGCAACTAAGGACATTGTTTAATGTTTATCATCAATAAAATGCAGTGCTAAGATCTTAATACTGTTTAAAATCAAAGAGTTAAAACATTTCAGATTCATAATGACAGGATGACAGAGTGTTTTGTCTTTATTCTGCTCGTAACAAACATCCTTACAAAAAGAGAGTCTAATGCACCGTTTGATAGAGAATATTGATTGAGAATATAAGCTGGTTTGATAGAGAATATTGATTGAGAATATAAGCTGACTTATAAGCTCACTAAACTCTTTATCAAACGCGAGTGACAGATGGAAGAGCAGGTCATGTATCACGAACTTGTGTGTCTGTTTGTAATGCATGATTAATTCATCAAACAGTTAAAATAGTGCAAGAGTGTGCTAACATTTATGAACCATAAGAAATCTAGCATATGCATTAATGAAGAAATATTCAGGTTATCTAAAGCAAAAACATGAATCAGAGCTTCGCAAGATGTCCACCAGGTTCACTTCCAAAAGCTATTTCACACTCAATTCTTTGAATCCACATTTGCAGTGACTGCTAACATTTTGGTTAAAAATGCTGCAGAATTGCGGACATTTGATCATTTCATAAATACCTTTATCGGCCAAGGTTTTAGAAGTAAAATCACCATAGAAGTAACAGAAATCAAAACCCGACTCTTACATAGCTGATCAAGCAGTATTTATCATAGTAAGTAACTCTACTTCTTGGAAGAGTTTGGAAAGCAAAACAAACTTACTGATATGCAGCTAATACTCGCTAGTGATATCATGTATGTTCATTCATAAATAGAGCATCCGGTAATAGAGATTTTACTTGTAACACCAGAAATAGCATATTCATACTGAGATGCACACTTTCAGATACATTGTCGAAAGTCGTGGTCTGACATTCTGCGAGAACCTGAAACTGCACAACAATCCTGCTGCCTACAATGTATGCATAATTTCTCACATTACAGTTTTATTCCAAGCTTGGTGTAGATATAAGTATATATAAGGCTTCTTGCAACTGCAACAAAACAGATATGAGATCCATGAAAGCTCATATTCATTAGGGAAGGACAGAGTGTCGTCTACTATGTCTGACTCTGGATGTTGAGACCTTCCCACTAGATGAAAATGACCTTTTCATTGACATAGGCCCCTTTTGCAGAGAAGAACTGATTGAAGAACTTTTCATCAATTTGCATATGGTTGAATTTGAACTTCCACCACTCCTCTTGGCAAAGCTCTTCGATGTTCCTTGATGCTTGTCAAGTATAACACCTTTAGCCACGGCATTGTAGATCATAGAGGCTGCAGGTGAATCCAGAGAAACTGACCTTCTCTTTGGTTGAATATCTTCTTCAACCACTCGTCGATTCTCAGCTAAATCACTTAGTACTCGACAACCAGAATCAGAATATCTAGTTTTCAAACGAGGTAAAATCTTCATTGAATCATCAGCAGCAGTATGCTCATCTTCAACATTATTGTTATCATTTCCATTTATAACTTCACTCGTCCCACCTCCCACATTATCGGTTCCCTCTCCCCTATAATTCTCTGAATTCACCACCATGATTTCATTTCTTGAATCTAAATCATTCGAATTAGGCTCCGATTCACTGGCTTGGGCAACAGCCGCACCGCTGATTATAGGAGCACGACACAGAGGGCAATTCGTATGCGACCTTAACCAAGTGTCAATACAAGATATGTGAAAAGCATGACTACACTTGGGCAATAGCCTAAGACTCTCATCTTCTTGAAACTCACTCAAGCAAACAGAGCAATCTATTCCTTCAATCAAACCCTCATCTTTTTTATACTTAAACACAGCAATAGAATCAATAACTGATTGCTGAAGACCAATAGTGTTGATGTACCATATGGGATGATCCAAAATAGGCCCATGATTTTCATCAAAAAAATCTTCTTGGGTATCAAAAATGATTGGTGGATTTGCCCTTCTCGAATTATTTCTCCTAACATAGTAAAACCTTATAGTTGCACACAAGATACCCAAGAGAAGAGCACCAACAATGATACAAGTCATGACAATCATGCCCACAGACACTAATTGCTTTGCATGTGAATCATCACCGTGCCCTCCTGGTGGTGCTAGCGCCAGGGGAGGAGGCAAATCAAAATCCGGGCACTTACCCTTTATTTGGTCGACAAACAGACATGATGACGAAGACGCACTGGTATCATTGTTTGCTTGATTATACGGGGGTGTGGTAAAATTGTAATTGGGTTGTGGTAGTAGCAGCTTTCTATGATCAAATTTAAACCCCATCACAAAAACAGAGGAAGAAACTGATGATGAATAAGCAAAAGAGAGAAATTCATACCACAAGGGATTGGTTTGCTTTGCTGATTCAAGTTTCCACAAGGGTCTGAGTCTTGAATTGATTATGATGATGAAGATTTTGGCTTTTAGGCAGGATTTTTCCACAAGGATTTGTTAGGGTTTCAGACTCAGACATATCACTTTCTTGCCAAGACTTTTGTACTCGGAAGCATTTACTCGGTAGTTTCGTTTCGTTGTTTTAGCTTTGGAA
This sequence comes from Zanthoxylum bungeanum, assembly GCA_019454045.1. Lineage (NCBI taxonomy): Eukaryota > Viridiplantae > Streptophyta > Magnoliopsida > Sapindales > Rutaceae > Zanthoxylum > Zanthoxylum bungeanum. The sequence continues at coordinate 4,038 of SKCR01023519.1, forward strand.
ACACCAAGTCAATGGAATCTTTTCGAGTCATTTACGCGTAAACTTAATTGCGGTGATTACTGAGGATGAAAGGTGATGGGGACAGGGGAACGCTTTATGTGTGAGAAGATTTATTTTCATTTTATTCTTTGAAAAGATATGAAATTCCGCCGTTAAATCATCTAATTCCTATTTAAACATAATATATAAAAATTTTGACTGTTCTAAATTCTTATAAGAGGTATAATACTATAATCCCTAAATTCAAACTTAGGATTTGGGTAATAAAATCATAAGTCTTATATCACAAAGTCATACCATTAGGGCCGCGAGAAGATTTATTCCAATAATATTCTTAGATAATTTTTTATATACCTCTTACATAATATAAAATAATTTTTTATTCTACAGATAGTGTAATATCAATTGATTGATTTTTCTGATAACATTGGTTATTTTATAGGACATCCTTTATTCATCCTAAACTTAGTGAGGTCATCAGAAATTTAAATATGACAAAAATAGGGAGGATTGTTGGATACTAAAATCCTAACCGTTTCAAGAATTTAAGATGAGACATATATTTTTCAATCCTTTAAAGAAGCTCTAAGCCACTCTAATTTAAATTTGCTACTACAAAATTTAATATAAAGTATCACCATATAGATTGTTATATGATATTTTAGCTCTTATCGTTTTAAAATTATAGGTCTTAGGCAATTTTGTTGAATATTTTCTATTGATTTTGAATCATTTTTATCTGATTATGAATGACTTGAATATTCAAAACTATCTAAAACCCCACCAATCAAACCAAACCAAATAAAAACTCATTAAAGGGTCAATTACATAGATCTTTTTTACTATCTAAAAATAATAAAAATTTTGATTCAAAAATAGAAAAAAAAAAGTGACTCAATTAACAAAAAAAATATTTAGCGGTATGAACTAAAACTTATATTTCTAAAATTACAATGTTTATTATTTTTATTTTTAAAATTACAGGAACTAAAACATCATTATGATAATCTATAAAATATTTATGTGTCATTTTCTTTTATATTCTACCAAATGAAATCTTTCTAAGTTTGAATTTTGGAAGCAAGACCTAAAAGTAATGGAACACCACAAATTTGGATATGGGTGGAAGAGAATATCTATAAATAGAATTGCTTTCACACCAAGTGAATAAATTAATAATGCATCACTAGAGTTGCTACAGAAGCTGATTTTCTACTTCTGTTCACGGAATCAGATGTATTAAATGTTGTTAATCTGGTGTTAGGGAAAATATCTAATGCCAAAGAGATTATTTATCATGTATTTATTGACTTATGAATAATTTCATCTTAAAAAAAATGCATTAGCAGAACATAATCAAAGATAAAATAACGTTCGACTATCACACTAATTATCATAATGATACTTTAATCTATATAGTCTTAGAAATATAAGCTTTATTCCTTATAATTTTATAAAATATAAGTTTCAGTCGCTGTCAAATAATTTAATATTAATTGAGTCATTTTTCATCTAATTCTGTGGAAAAAAAAAACTTCTACTATATTTGGATAATTTTTAGGATATTTAAATCATTTAATACTGATGGGATTAAAAATGTCTCAAAATTAACGGAAAATATTTAACAGTATAGACTAAAGCTTATATTTTCAAAACTGTTGGGACTAAAATATTATTATGATAATTTACATAATAATTAGGTGTCATTTTCCCAAAAAGAAAAAAGAAATGAATATTAAGAGAACTTAATTAGTCAATTATACTAGAACTAAATGTTATCGAGCCTTTATTTTCTTCACAGTGAAACTCGGTCAATGATTTGAATGAAACAAAATATAATAAAAGAGGTCTTATGACACATCTTATAAATATTTGGACTATTTTTACAAACAATAGGGACTTAGGAGTAATAGTCTTATCTTTATTCCAATCTTGCCCCCAATCAATATCATAAATCAATATATATAAATTAAGTTTGTGTTATATTTTAGATTTTCGATTGTTGAGATAAAATTATATAATATATGTGATATCACATCACCTATATAATAATCAAATAATATATTGTACTAATTAAAAAATTAAAAAGTACCAATAAATAATTATTATATTAGAGAGGGAAAATCGTTTTAGGTCTCTAATTTTTTCCATAAATTTCATTAGATCCTGATATATTAATATTTAATTTTATTTTATTTTTTTTGAAAACGTTGGAAACCCCGCCCCAAACCACCCATTCTGGGCCGCGGCGCAGGTAAAACCACCGGCTGTCCCAAGCTCTTACAAGAAGTGCAACCCCTGGATTCGAACCCAGAACTCAAGGTGAGATCCTGGACCCTACACCACCAAGCCTCGCCCCTCGGGGACTTTTATTTAATAATACTAAAGGTAAAACATCTAATTTTTTTGTCTGTTATTTATATTTTACTTTTTAATCTCATAATTCTCTTCAATTTTTTCTTTAGTAAAAATCATCATAAATAAGGAGACGATGTCATTAATCTTACTTTCTCTACAATTGATACGAGACTTAATACGGTGGTGAAGACAAATTCGAGTCAAGATCTCGTAAATCATCAAAGAACTAATCCTTGAAAACCTTTGGAGACTGTCTCAGATGAATCTTGCCAGTAAAAAGGACGCCACAAAAGATGTCACTATTTGATAAGTCTATGTTCAATCCATGAACTTTAGAAGAATCACTTTAACTCACTTCACGTAAGTCATAAAAATGTTTTTTCTCTTAAAATAAAATTGTGACCCTTTATTCATAAAAAACAAGTCTCTTATAATAACATGAGCAAACCCTAATAATGCAAAGGGATAAAAATAACCTTAAATTATCCATAATCAACTCAAACTCATAACTACTAATTCATAACCCATTAAGAAACCAACAATTAAATAAAAATAAACTAATACAATGCTAAATAAAAGATGCATATACGTTTTGATCCATACATGTAAATAAATAAATAATAGTGTAATGAAACTAAACCTAAACAAGTGAAACTGATTCATGATGCTCCTCGATGACTTAGGTCAAGTGTATAACTCTTGAATCATGTTTTTTAAGTCCACTTGGCCTCTAATGTGCTTGTTCAATTCAGCTACATGATGTTGGGTTAGGTCTGCCACGACGTCATTGATTTTCCGAGCTTTGTGTATTGTAATTTTCCTAACTGGTACATGGACTGGATCAATTGTGCTCTGGATCGAATCTAGTGCTGCTAGGATCACATTATCCCCTCCATCTTAAAAAAGGATTGGACATCGAATTAGCACCTGCATCAAAATAGGACAAGTCAGAAACATTAAAGGAAATAGAAATATTATACTCACTAGGTAGGTCAAGTTTATATGCATTATCATTGATCTTTTTGATAACTTGAAAAGGATCATCTCCCCGAGGTTGAAGCTTGGATCTCCTCTGAGCCAGAAACCTCTCCTTACTCATATGTAGCTAAACCCAGTCACCAGACTCAAACACCACGCATTTGCGGCCCTTATTCGCATGAGAAACATACTGCTCATTTTTTTCCAGTAATATGTACTCACATGTTTTCTCATGTATTTGTTTCACCAACTTTGGCTTTTTTTCTCATCTAAACCTACTATTTACTCAATATGAAAAGACAACAAATCCAATGTCGTTATCGGGTTAAATCCATACACAAGTTCAAATTGTGAATATGAAATAGAAAAATGAATGCAATTATTGTATGCAAACTCTATAAATGATAAATATTTTTCCCACGATTTTAAATTCTTAGTTGAGTCGAAGTCATATTAAACACCTTTGTATATCCATTTATTTAGGGGTGTCACGTAGTAGTATAAAGTAGCTTAGTCCATAGTTTACCCACAAAACCTTCCAAAAATGACTCGATAACTTGACATCTCTATCAGAAATAATACTTTTAGGAATCTCGTGGGGTCGTACTATCTCTCTAAATAACAAGTCTGATATGGTAGTGGCATCATCGGGTTTATGACATGCAATGAACTGTTCCATTTTGCTAATCTATCACCTCTACAAAAATAAAATCTTTACCCGCTCAGTCCTAGGTAAACCCAACTCAAAATCTATCGAAATATCTATCCATGATTCACTAGGTACATGTAATAAAGTATATAATCCATGAGACTTCATCCTAGATTTGACCTTTCTACAAGTGAGATACCAGTCACAAATACGCTATACATCGTGCTTCATCTTGGGCCAATAAAATGCTCTCACAAGTTCATATGATCTTACTGTTGGGGTTGGTGCTCAGAGCGCCAATTCCCGGTTGTATTTCTTTTGAATACTTCTGTAAAACATTATTATTATGAGTAATATATGCAGTTTCTATAATATAATCTATCTTTTTATATGGTAAAGACGTAATGACCTTAGAATTATTAGTCATGGTACTGTTGCAAAAGTGTCGCAACTGACATTGAGTAGTATCATGACGTTGTCATTCTCAGACAGTTCCTGATCAAGGTTTACACTACTTGGTCAGTAAAGTAAACCCGTTGAGACCGGTACATGTCGTATACTGGAATATATGATTCCAATGGTTTCTTAATGAACCATAGTCTTGGAGACTAGTATAGACGTGTAGGTGTTTATAGCGGATAAACACTGAACGACTCACCGAAGATTCTTAATGGATGGTACACCAACGTCAATAAGAATCTTCTCGGGTTGAGTAGCACTTGTGATTCTTAGACTTGAGATGCCATTGTGGGCACATGAGAACATCTTCTACACTTAGATGGCAGTCACGTCACTGATCTATTTAGATCAGACCTCCGCCTGTTCGTTGGGTGTAGATAGATCCTCAGGGTGTCCTATGTGTATCAATATAGGATCCGTCAGTTCTGTGTACCAGAGCATAGGTAGAGTCCATATGATTAGCAATCAGATAAAACCATGGGCCGTGGAAAAGTTAGAAGCTAGTTCTAAATATTCTTTTAGAGATTGCTAATAGAATAGTCGACTGGATAATCCCCGTAGAGATTTAACGTTTACAGCTATATCTCTGGGATTTATCCGGATACCTGTGACAGAAGAATTATACATTTGCCATGACCTCGACCTGTATGATTCAGCGAGATTATCCGTGATCGTCATAATTTACGGGTGGATAAATTATGGACACGAAATTGGATTTCGTGACGGATATAACTGAATATAGAGAGTCTCAATAATGAAACATACTCGTAGAGCACTAGAGCAACATTTATAAATAATATTGATTATTTATAAAGTCGTTTAAAGGTTAAACGAAGATACATGCTAAAGGGACCCGATAGTCATTTACTTAATTATTGTGTATTTACATTTAATACTTGACTAATTTAAATACACATTAATTAATAGTCAAATTGAGATATTTGACTATATCCTAAATGATATATATGTATTTGATATTTAATGTAAATATAATACATATATTAATATATTTGTATTTAATTAATTAATTAATTAATTAATTGTTAAATGATTAATTTATTAAAATATAAATATCTTAACTTTGGATATTGGTTTAAATGATTAAGTTGCATTTGTTGACTTAATTAAAATATCTTTAAAGGTGTTTTTAGATATTTAATCAACTTGATCAAATGAAAATGAAATGAAATTGAATTTTGTTTTTTTGGGTAAATGCTTGACAAATTCGGCCAATGCCATTTTGTTACAAGTATATAATGTTTTCATTTTTCATTTGATTTTAACCTAATACACTTTTCACACAAAACTCCATTAAAGAAAGCAAAAGAAGCTAGAGTGAAAGAAAGAAAAACAAAGGAAAAAGCTTGGTTTTAGTAAGTATTCTCAACTTACTATTAGAAAGGAAATTGTTCCTAAGATCTAGGATACATCTTGTGATGTTCTTATGTTATTCTTTTCGTTATTCTTTGTGTTTTGATAATGGAAGTTTTGTTAAAAGTGTTGAGCATGTATGATGAAGGAAGCTTATGACTATTGTAGTTATAAGTATTCTTTTATGGTTTTGGAAACCTTGTTGTTAATCTAGAGTTGTTGACCCACTCTTAGATGACCTAGATTTGATCTTGAGTTGTTTCATTGTGTTGAGAACTTTGATGGGATGGAAGAATGATGATTAAAGTAATTGATTTAAACTATTTGGTCTAATTTGTCCAATTTGAAGAAATTGAAAAATTAAGGTTCATGATAACTTCCAAATTGGGGGGATTTTCATTATGTTGTGTGTGTAAGGATGTGTATATGATGCATATAAAGTTTCATGTTGATTGGATTACATATTGATATGTTTTGAATCATGAAATCACAAAATGCACATATCTCCATCCCCCCTTTGGAGCTCTCGGCCAAATGGCCAATTTTGGGTTCTTTGTGTTGCCTAGGTGTTTTGATGTTTTGAACATGCTAAGTTCATCTTAGAAATGATTTAGAATCATTCAAAATTGATTTGATCAATTTCGGATTAAAATGAACAAAATACCAAGTGGTGTAAGGGCAATTCGGTAAATTCACTTAAATATGATTTATTGAATTTTATTTTCATAATTTGATTATTGTAATATTAAATAAATATGTTTATTTAATTAATCAGAGAAAAAGTTTTGAAATCGGAAAATCTGATTTTCCACCGCTTCCGCTACGTTACCGGATTTAGCCCCTAAAACCCCTATAAAATGGTATCAGAGCGAGTCTGATTCTAGGCCCCCTAAAATGATTATCCTTTATTAAATCAATGTTTAATCATGTTTTCTTGACTTTATACATGCTTATTATAATCTAATTTGGTTAGATTTAGGGTATATGACACTTAGCGGAAAATCCATGATTAATAAGGTTTTAATGTAATTATGTATTTGATGCATGTTATGTGGCCCGTCTTGTCAATACGGTTTATGAATACTTCTCTGTGACTACATCCGAGACCGTGCCTCTGCTGTGAGGGTGTAGCCGATATAGATTTATTTATACCGGATGTATATTAGATACTAGATAAATTCAAGCGAAAGTGGAATTCTGAACGTGCCATAACTGTCAGGATTACGTAAGTAACTTGAGTTTATCATTGACGAGTTTAACATTGGTACGTCTCCTTGTGGGCCTGCCTTCGCAGCGACAACGAGAAACGACCAGGACCGAAAACCCATGAGTCACTATTGAGTGATTGACAAATGAGTTGTCTACCTGATGAATATACGTAGGCGAGACCGTGCCTCTGCTGTGAGCCGAAAAATATATTAACGGGATCCACCTTTCACTATTTGTATTTAATTTAATTATTAAATATTTGTATTCTGTTTGGGGATTACAGTATTGCATGATTTAGTGGGAGATGCATTTTTAGATTAAAAATCCATGATCTAGTTTATGCTTTTGATATTATATGAAACTGCTTAATTTCTGCTAACCGTTTTTCGTGATCTATATGATAGATTTGCGGCACAATCCACAAATCAGTTTACGCGTATGCTAGATGCGAACAAACTTAAAGGCGCTGAGAACTTCGCTAACTGGGAATTGGATTTGAGGATTGTCCCGATTCCCGAAAACTGATTGGGATATGTTCTTGAGGGTCCATTGCCCCTAGCTGTGGGTGCGGACGCTACGGAGGAGGAACGCCAAGTTTTTGAAACTTGGAAGGATGATGATTTAAGGGTTAAATCATACATCCTTAGTTCACTGTCTCCGAAACTCAAGAAACAATACTATGTTATGCTAGATTCGTATAGTATGATGACGCGATTGAGACAATCGTTTGAGAACCAAGAACAAGTGATTGTTCACAAAGCCGCAATGGAACTATTCCATGCGCGTCTGGATGAGGGGCAAGATGTTAGCCCACATGTTCTTCAAATGATCGATTTGATCGATCAATTGAGGCAACATAATCTCATCTTGAATGACATTCTCGGTAGAAGTGTCATTCTTGGTTCACTTTCAGCTTCATATCGTCAGTTCGTGATGTACTTCAACATGAATGAGACTGTCTGTACCTACCAAGAGCTACATATGATGTTGCTCACGGTAGAAGAGGACATTAAGAAAGAAGTACCGACTCGCCATCCGAGATCTACTTCTCTCTCTGCTTCTTCCCAGACCTAGTCAAAGGGAAAGAAGAAGAAAGGGAAGAAGAAGACTTTTGGTCCTCAACAACAGACAAAGTTGCTAAGCCCAATAGGGCTTCTGAAGACAAATGCCACCATTGCGGTAAAGTCGGGCATTGGAAAAGGAACGGTCTTGATTACATCGCCCAGCTGAGGAGAGATAGAGCATCTACATCAGGTACATTTATTTTTCCAGTTATTGATTTATCTTTGGCTTGTGAAGCCGTTACATCCAACTGGATTTTAGATTATGCTTGTCCCATTCACATTTGCAATTCGTTGCAGGTGCTGAAGGAAAGTAGAAGGCTGAAGCCCGGAGAGATGCAGTTGCGATTCGGGAGTGGAGACTCTTTGGATGCAGTTGTAGTGGGAGTATGCGAGATCTCATTGTTGTTGGGGTTTTAGGGGGGGAATATCCGGTAACGCAGCGGAAGCGGCGGAAAATCCTATTTTCCGATTTCAAAACTTTTTCTCGAATAATTAAATAAACATATTTATTTAACATCCAATAATCAAATTATGAAATAAAATTCAAATGAATCATATTCAAGTGAATTTACCGAAATGCCCTTACATTGGTATTTTGTCCATTTCAGTCCTGAAATTGATCTAATCAATTTTGAATGATTCTAAATCATTTCTAAGATGAACTTAGCATGTTCAAAACATCAAAACACCAAGGGCAACACGAAACCCCATTTTTGCAAGTTTGGCCGAATGCACCCAATTGGTGCCATTTTGTGCACTTTGTCATTTCATGCATCAAAACACATCAAGATGTAATCCAATGAACATGAAACTTTATATGCATCATATACACATCCAAATGCACAACATATATGAAAAGCCCCAAATTTGGAAGTGGTCTTAAACCCTAATTTTTCAATTTCATCAAATGGACAAATTAGACCAAATTGGTTAAATACAACACTTTAATCATCTTTCTTCCATCCAATCAAAGTCTCAACACAATGAAACAACTCAAGATCAAATCTAGGTCATCTAAGAGTGGGTCAACAACTCTAGATTAGCAACATGGTTTCCAAAACCTTAAAAGAAAGCTTATAACTACAATAGTCACAACTTTCCTTCATCATACATGCTCAACACTTCCATAAAAACTTCCATCAACAAAAACACAAGGAATAAAGAAAGAAATAACCTAAGAACATCATATGTTAAAGCCTAGATCCTAAGGAACATTTTCCTTTCTAATAGCAAGTTGGAAAAACTCACTAAAATCCAAGCTTTCTTTGATTTCTTCTTTATTTCTCACAAGCTTCCTTTACTTCCATTAATGGAGTTTTCTTTGAATGTATTATTTTAACAATGAAATGAAATGAAAAACAATATATACTTGTATCAAAGATGCCTTGGCCGAAATTCACCAAACCAAATACAAGTTAATTAATTTCAATTTCATTTCACCTTACATTTGATCAACTTGATAAAATATCTTAATAACACTTTATAGATATTTAATTAAGTCAACAAATGCAACTAAGAAAAATATATCTCTTATATATTAAGTGTATTGGCCGAAATTAAAAGAAAATAAAGGAAAAAAATATTTTTATTTTTCAAACATTTTTGAACAAATATCTTAAGAAGTCAAAATCAATTTGACAACCATTCCTTTAATGAATAAGTCACAATTGCAACTTATAATCATTCCTAACTTTATCATTTGGTGATATATTTATATTTTAATTATATTAATCATTTAACAATTAAATAATTAAATAATTAATTAAATACAAATATATCAAATATATGTATTATATTTACTTTAAATATCTCAAATACATATATTGATGATATATGTCAAATACCTTTATTTGACTATTTATTAATGTGTATTTAATAATATCATATATTAAATACAAATACACATTAATTAGGAAATGACGGTTCGGCCCGTTCGCATGTATTTTTCGTTTAAGGATTAAACGATTTATAAATAATCATCATTATTCATAAATGTTGCTCTAGTGCTCTACGAGTATGTTTCATTATTGAGACTCTCTAGATTCAGGTATATCCGTCACGAAATCCAATTTCGTGTCCATAATCTATCCACCCGTAGATTATGACGATCACGGATAAACGAACTGAATCATACAGGTCGAGGTCATTGCATACGTATAATTCCTCCGTCACAGGTATCCGGATAATCCCAGAGATATAGATGTAAACGTCAAATCTCTATAGGTATTATCTCGTCGACGTATCTATTAGCAATCTCTAAATAACACTCGGAACTTACTTCTGATGTATACTGTGGCCACAGATTTAACAGACTGCTAATAATATATGGACTACCTATGCTCTGTACACAGAACTGACGGATCATATCTTGACACACACATGATATCCTGAGGATCGATCCACACCCAACGAACAGGCGGAGGTCTGATCTAAATAGATCGGTGACGTGACTGCCATCTAAGTGTGGAGGATGTCTCATACATCCACAGTGGTGTCTCAAGTCGAAGGACCACTATGCTACTCAACCTGAGAAGATTCTTATTGACGTTGGTGTACCATCCATTAAGAATCTTCGGTGAGCCGTTCAGTGTTTATCCATTATAAACACCTACACGTCTATACGAGTCTCCCTAGACTCATGGTTCATTGGGATAAACCATCGGATCAAGTCTCGATATACGACATGTACTGGTCTCAACGGATTTGACTAACCGACCCGTGTTAGCAAATCTTGACCAGGAACTATGTTTGATAATATTCATATAGCAGTGACACTTCCCAATGTCAATTACAAACTAACTTTGTAACTGTGTACTGCATTATATATTATCGGGCCTTTGTCTAATATATACATATCACTAAACCACATTTAGTTTCAATCTAATCGTAATCAGATCGAATACGTATATAAGAACAAGAGGTGCAACCATAAACAATTAATATTATGGAATAAATGGATGTTCTTATTCATGAATCAGACATAAATACAGTCCGGATTGGCGCTCTGAGCACCAACCCCAACAATTGCCGAATGTGACACTTTTGTTAAATGAATGTTATTTTGTACCTGGGTGTGTAGCTAATATTATATCACTTTTTGTATTGGATACAGAAGGCTTTTGTATTAATATTAAGAATAGTTCTTTATATTTATATGATAGAAATAATATTCAGATCATTTGTTGTCCAAACCAGCATGGTCATTATACATTGCAAACTTCAAAAGATATATTAAATACTAGATTTATAAACGTAGTTTACCTGTAATTAATAATACTGAACTTTGGCATATGAGGCTTGGTCACATTGGCGTTAAACGCCTTACCCAATTGGTTAGGAATGGTTTGATACCAGATCTTACCATTGAATCATATCCAACTTGTGAATCCTATATTGAGGGTAAGATGACCAAAGCCCCATTTTCTGGTGTTGGACACCGTGCCACTAACTTGCTGGAACTCGTACATTTTGATGTATGTGGTCCACTAAGTCAAACTGCTCACAGTGGTTATTCGTACTTCGTTACCTTTACCGATGATCTGTCACGGTACGGTTATGACTATTTGATGCGACATAAATCAGAAACCTTTGAAAAGTTCAAAGAATTTCGAAATGAAGTAGAAAAATAAACTGGTCAATATATTAAATGTCTTCGATCAGATCAAAGCGGCGAATATTTGAGTGGTGAGTTCATTGATTATATGAAGGAGAATGTGATTCTCGCTCAATATACTCCTCCATGTACCCCACGGCACAATGGAGTATCTGAAAGGAGAAATCGGACTTTATTAGATATGGTCCGATCAATGTTGAGTTTCACAGATTTGCCCTATTATTTATGGGGCTACTCTCTTTTAACAGCCGCACATCTTTTGAATAAGATTCCTTCAAAAGCTGTTCCTACGACTCCGTATCAGATATGGTTCGGTAGGAGACCAAATCTTAATTATATTAAGGTTTGGGGTTGTCCTGCCTATATCAGGGTGACTCAGCAAGATAAGCTTTCGCCTCGAGGGCAAAAGTTTAGGTTTGTCGGATATCCTTCGAATACGATGAGATATATGTTCTATGATACCGAGCATCGAAATGTGTTCGTAGCTCACTTCGTAAAATTTCTAGAAGTAGAATTTTCATCAGAATGTGGTAATCATAGACAGGTTGAGCTTGATGAAGTCCAACCTGAAAACAACGAACCAATGTAGGAACCTGAAGTTCAAGTAGATGAAGGACCTTCAACACACACACTCCGTAGGTCAGAAAGAGTATCTAGACCTCCTGAACGCTTGTATTTGATACAAGAAAAGAGTCTGGATGTTCTCTTAGTTGAAGAGAACAGATCCTTTCACTTATAGAGAATCGATGTTGGACATCGACTCCGTGAAATGGCAAAGTGCCATGAAATCCTAGATAGACTCAATGCATGAGAATCAAGTTTGGGACTTGGTTCCGCTTCCCGAATGAATTGTTCCTATCGGTTGTAAATGGGTTTACAAGAGGAAGCGCAGGCCTGACGGTAAGGTTGAGACTTACAAGGCCCGACTGGTAGCAAAAGGTTACACACAGCGACCTGGCGTTAACTACGATGAAACTTTTTCGCCGGTAGCAGTGCTTAAGTCTATTCATATTTTTCTTTCTATATATGCATATCATGACTACGAGATTTGGCAAATGGATGTCAAAACGACTTTTCTGAATGGATTTCTTGATGAAGAAATCTATATGGAACAGCCGGAAGGTTTTGCGTCCAGCGAAAACTCGGGTATGATATGTAAGCTTAAGAAGTCCATTTATAGACTTAAACAAGCTTCACGAAGTTGGAATCTTCGATTCGACGAGATTATTAGATCGTCTAGTTTTCTCAAGAATTCGGAAGAATCCTGTGTGTATCAGAAGGCCAGTGGGAGCATGGTCGTATTTTTAGTCCTATATGTTGATGACATCCTAATCATTGGAAATGATTTAGGTATGTTACAAAGCATCAAAGCATACCTCTGTAAGAATTTCTCCATGAAAGACCTGGGAGAAGCTTCATATGTTTTAGGGATAAAACTCTATAGAGATAGACAAAGGAGGCTGATTGGGTTATCCCAATCAACGTACATAGATAAGATCTTGGAACGGTATAGTTTTGGTAACTGTAAGGCAGCAAACATATCGTTCAGACATGAGATTCATCTTTCTAAGAAGATGTGTCCACAAACAGAAGATGAGAAGGTTAGAATGTCTAATCAATATTATGCTTCGTGTTTGGGTAGCATAATGTATGTCATGTTATGTACGAGGCCTGATATCAGTTTCGCTATTAGCGTAACTAGTCGATATCAGTCCAATCTAGGTAATGATCATTGGATGGCCATTAAACATATCCTAAAGTATATTAAAGGTACCAATGATAAGTTAATAATTTATGGAGGAAACGAACTGCAGGTTAATGGGTATACAGACTCTGATTTCCAATCGGATCCCGATGATAGAAAGTCTACATCTGGATTTGTCTTTACCCTTAACGGAGGTGCAGTTTGTTGGAAGAGTTCCAAACAAGGATCGACAGCAGATTCCACCATTGAGGCGGAATATATTGCAGCTTCTGAAGCTGCAAAAGAGGCTGTGTAGATAAAGAACTTTATCACAGAATTGGGAGTTGTCCCAAGTATCGAGAATGTGATTCCGTTATACTGTGATTATACCGGAGCCGTTGCGCAAGCAAAGGAACCGAGGGCTCATCAGAAGTCGAAGCATGTGGAACGCAAGTACCACATCATTCGAGAGATTGTGTCACGGTGGATATTGTCTTGTGCAAGGTACCAAGTGAAGATAATGTAGCAGACCCGCTGACGAAGGCCATACCTCCGAAGTTGTTTGATAAACACGTGGAGTCGATGGGTATTAGATACAATCGTTATTGGCACTAGAGCAAGTGGGAGATTTTGTTGGCGTTGGTGCTCAGAGCGCCAATTTCCGGTTGTATTTCTTTTGAATACTTCTGTAAAACATTATTATTATGAGTAATATATGCAGTTTCTATAATATAATCTATCTTTTTATATGGTAAAGACGTAATTACCTTAGAATTATTAGTCATGGTACTGTTGCAAAAGCGTCGCAACTGACATTGAGTAGTATCATGACGTTGTCATTCTCAGACAGTTCATGGTCAAGGTTTACACTACTTGGTCAGTAAAGTAAACCCGTTGAGACCGGTACATGTCGTATACTGGAATATATGATTCCAATGGTTTCTCAATGAACCATTAGTCTTGGAGACTAATATAGACGTGTGGGTGTTTATAGCGGATAAACACTGAACGACTCACCGAAGATTCTTAATGGATGGTACACCAACGTCAATAAGAATCTTCTCGGGTTGAGTAGCACTTGTGATTCTTATACTTAAGATGTCATTGTGGGCACATGAGACATCTTCTACACTTAGATGACAGTCACATCACCGATCTATTTAGATCAGACCTCCGCCTGTTCGTTGGGTGTAGATAGATCCTCAGGGTGTCCTATGTGTATCAATATAGGATCCGTCAGTTCTGTGTACCAGAGCATAAGTAGTCCATATGATTAGCAATCAGATAAAACCATGGGCCCGTGGTAAAGTTATAAGCTAGTTCTAAACATTCTTTTAGAGATTGCTAATAGAATAGTCGACTGGATAATCCCCGTAGAGATTTGACGTTTACATCTATATCTCTGGGATTTATCCGGATACCTGTGACGGAGGAATTATACATTTGCCATGACCTCGACATGTATGATTCAACGAGATTATCTGTGATCGTCATAATTTACGGGTGGATAACTTATGGACATGAAATTGGATTTCGTGACGGATATACCTGAATCTAGAGAGTCTCAATAATGAAACATACTCGTAGAGCACTAGAGCAACATTTATAAATAATATTGATTATTTATAAAGTCGTTTAAAGGTTAAACGCAAGATACATGCTAAAGGGACCCGATAGTCATTTACTTAATTATTGTGTATTTATATTTAATACTTGATTAATTTAAATACACATTAATTAATAGTCAAATTGAGATATTTGACTAATATCCTAAATGAATATATGTATTTGATATTTAATGTAAATATAATACATATATTTAATATATTTGTATTTAATTAATTAATTAATTATTTAATTGTTAAATGATTAAATTAATTAAAATATAAATATCTTAACTTTGGATATTTGGTTTAAATGATTAAGTTGCATTTGTTGACTTAATTAAAATATCTTTAAAGGTGTTTTTAGATATTTAATCAACTTGATCAAATGAAAATGAAATGAAATTGAATTTTGTTTTTTTGGGTAAATGCTTGACAAATTCGGCCAATGCCATTTTGTTACAAGTATATAATGTTTTCATTTTTCATTTGATTTTAACCTAATACACTTTTCACACAAAACTCCATTAAAGAAAGCAAAAGAAGCTAGAGTGAAAGAAAGAAAAACAAAGGAAAAAGCTTGGTTTTAGTAAGTATTCTCAACTTACTATTAGAAAGGAAATTGTTCCTAAGGATCTAGGATACATCTTGTGATGTTCTTATGTTATTCTTTTCGTTATTCTTTGTGTTTTTGATAATGGAAGTTTTGTTAAAAGTGTTGAGCATGTATGATGAAGGAAGCTTATGACTATTGTAGTTATAAGTATTCTTTTATGGTTTTGGAAACCTTGTTGTTAATCTAGAGTTGTTGACCCACTCTTAGATGACCTAGATTTGATCTTGAGTTGTTTCATTGTGTTGAGACTTTGATGGGATGGAAGAATGATGATTAAAGTAATTGATTTAAACTATTTGGTCTAATTTGTCCAATTTGAAGAAATTGAAAAATTAAGGTTCATGATAACTTCCAAATTTGGGGATTTTCATTTATGTTGTGTGTAAGGATGTGTATATGATGCATATAAAGTTTCATGTTGATTGGATTACATATTGATGTGTTTTGAATCATGAAATCACAAAATGCACATATCCCCCTCCCCCCTTTGGAGCTCTCGGCCAAATGGCCAATTTTGGGTTCTTTGTGTTGCATTGGTGTTTTGATGTTTTGAACATGCTAAGTTCATCTTAGAAATGATTTAGAATCATTCAAAATTGATTTGATCAATTTCGGATTAAAATGAACAAAATACCAAGTGTAAGGGCAATTCGGTAAATTCACTTAAATATGATTTATTGAATTTTATTTTCATAATTTGATTATTGGAATATTAAATAAATATGTTTATTTAATTAATCCGAGAAAAAGTTTTGAAATCGGAAAATCTGATTTTCCACCGCTTCCGCTGCGTTACCGGATTTAGCCCATAAAACCCCTACACTTACTAATTCCAAAATGGCCTATGAGTCCACCTCCATAAGTCTCTCTCACTAATAGCTCACGCATTCTACAAGAATGGATGGATAACTTATCTTCTCTAAATAGAAAATCCTCATGGTGGTAGAATTTATTAAATACAGACTTAGTACATGCAATAAAAATATCACAAAAATCCACATCACATGCATAAAGTTTCTTAATAGATTCAGACCCTATCATTCTAGCCCCCAAAGAAATAAGTAAAACATACCAATTGATATGAGACTTGATACGGTGAAAACAAATCCGACATAAGATTCCGCATACCTTTAAAGAACTTGTCATTGAAAACCTTTGAGATTGACTCAAATGAATCTTGACATTAAAATGACATCACAAAGGATACTATCATTTGATGGGTCTTTGTTCAAACCCTGAACTTTGGAACAATCACTTTAATGCACTCAACGTAAGTCACATAATTACTTTTTCTCTCAAAATAAAGTTGTGTCCCTTTATTCATAAAAAACAAGTCTTTTATAATAATATGAGCCGAACCCTATTAATGTAAAATGAAAAAAATAACCATAAACTACCTATAATCAACTCAAGCCTATAACTCCTAATTCCTATCACATTAAGAAACAAACAAACAAATAAAAATAAACTAACACAAGGCTAAATAGAACACGCATTCACGCCTTGATCCATACATGCAAGTAAATAAATAATAGTGTAATGAAACTAAGCTTAAACAAGTGAAACTAATCAGTATTGTTCCTCGATGAGTTGGGTCAAGTGTATAACTCTTAAATCCTCTTGCTTGAAGTCCACTTGGCCTCTAATGTGTTTGTTCAATTCAGCTACATGACGTTGGACTAGGCCTGTCACGACGTCATTGATTTTCTGAGCTATGTGTCTTGTAATTGGTCCAACTGATATATGGACTAGATCAATTATGCTCTGGACCAAATCCAGTACTACTGTTAGGATCACATAAACAATATTTCTCATTTCATGCCAAAGCAATAGAAAAAAAAAATTCAAATTATGATTTTCAAATTCGATCGAATTTTTAGAAATTATTGGTAAGATCAATTTTGACATTTTTGGATTATGTTTGCTATGTGAAATTTTTTCAATTTTGACATTATTGGTAACATAATTTCGTGAACGAAATGAAGATACCTATGCTGTGTCTTATCCAGAAATAAAGTAGTTGTTTTCTATCTACACAACTACCTGTCATAAGGTATTTTTCACGTTTTTGTGATGTTTTGGTAAGATTCTGTCTAAGAAGCTCTTCATAATAAAATGAAGATAAAATAATTTCTAATTTTGATTAGTTTATTTTTTTTTCAAAAATTCTTTAGTAATTTTAAGAGTTATTTTATCATCCTTTCATACAATTATCTTTTTCCTTTCCAATTATCCACGTGCAAATCATGTTGGCCAGCCATCACCACATCTCATAAAAGGAACCTTTTAAAGCTCCCCTCTTTTGCAATTATTAAATCTCCTGTTCATAATTCTGATCTTTAATTATTAGCTTCAATCAAGCATCAACTATGCCAATACTCACTTGTCCTCTTGAGCCACCTTGCTATTTCATATTTCAGAGTCATGATCATCACCAATACAAATCCCTGGTCTCATTTTTCAGTACGAACCATTTTCCAATGAAGTACAATTTCATCAAGAAACCATACTGGTTAAATGCTAAACACAAAGCTCTCTTGTAAGTTCTTCATTATTTATCTCCTTTTGTTACACATGTCTCTCTCTCTCTCTCTCTCTCTTTTTCTTTATTTCTGAATCACTAACTGTGCAAAAAATTCATGACAGTCCAAGAAAAGCATCAAACAACAATCAGTCAGAACCTCCACCAAAGCCGGCAACAAACCCATCATCTGCTTGGTGACATTATAAGTACAGTTAGCAACTAGTACGCATATATATATATATGTGCAAATATGTGAAATGTTTTTTCGACTCCATGCAGGAAAAAATGGATAGTTGGTGTCATATTGTCAATAATTCTGCCCTCTTTCAGGCACAAATGGGCACCATTAATGATGCTTAAAAGTTAGTATAAATCAAACATAATAATATAAATAACTTTTTATTGATTGAAAATAATCAACGAACTCTTTAACTTATTATTGAACTTAATTTGTGTTTGCTAGGTAAAGTGGACATGACCATAGAGACAGTGGAATCTGTAGCAGAAATTGTGGAAGAATTGGCAGAGGGAGTTGAGAAAGTGGCAGATGAGATTGGAGATAGGCTTCCTGAAGATACAAAACTAAAGGAAGCTGTTGATTTAATTGAAAATCAAGCCAAAGCAGCAGTTAAGTTGGCTAACAAGACTGAAGAGCTTGTTCATACGGTATTTACATAAACATATAAATGATTGTATATGCTACTCTCTGCAATTAAAAGAGAATTGATTATTGAAATCTGCTGCTTGGGTTTGCAGGTACAGGAGGTCGAGGAAGAGCTAGAGAGTGCACTTCTTCTGGATCAAGCAAAGAGGGACGACCTAAAATAAGCTTAATTAAGTCAGTAATCTAGGTCAATCCATAATTATTGACATGGCGCCAATCAATGGGTGTGTCATTTTGTGTTGGGCACTAAACGAATGGCTAACAATTATTTTTCATTTTTATTTTTGTCATTTCTCTTACCCTCTTCCATTGATTCAGAGTTGACCAGTCTTTTGAAAATTGTACCCCGATGAAAATCGGTCGTGAGTTTGGTCCGATTGAACCTTTAAAATTGAATTATAAAAAATTAGTCAAAATCGGTGAACGATCAACCCTATCAGCCAATCAACCCAACTTTTTAATCCTTAGAAAAAATAATTACCGAAACCATAAAATTAAAAATAAATATTTTAAAATAATTTTTAATTAATTAAAATTATTTATGATATCACGTCCCGATTCAAATTTTTTTTATAACAATGATTTAACCACTCATCTGATTTTTAAAATAATAGTGTTGATAGACGATTTTCGTCTCAGAGGCAGTATCAGGATAGTGCTCCCGGGACAATCTTCCTTCAACCTTTAATTTGTTTGGTTATGGGGAGACCAAAAACAAACTCGACGAAAAACAAGAAAACACACAAGAAAATCGAAAAGAGAAGATTTAACGTGGTTCGGTGGAGCTGGTTCAACCTACGTCCACGGTCACAAAGTGAGGTGTGAGGTTCTTTTATTACTTAACCGAGCTCGGCCGACCTGTTTATGAAGGTCTAATAAAAAACCGAGCATGTTGCTTTTTTTTCTCTATTTCTTACAAGCTTGTACTTGATGTCGGTCTTTATGAGGTCGGCCAGATGATTCACTGAACTACCGAACTACTCCCGACTTGATCCGAAATATCCGACCCATTTTTCGCGGTACTTGATGTAAAAAAAGGAACTAAAACTGGGTTATCGGGCTCCTGACGTTGCCGATCTCTACTCTGTTGTAGTCGGTTTGAGTTATCCCGAACTGTAAGACTTATCTTCTGTGGTCGGTCTCTACTCTGACATGGTCGGTCTCTAAGAGTTGATCCACGCTGTGTTTTCTGGATGATGGGTGTTGTGATATTTTTATATCATACCGCAAGTGGACGGTGTCAAGTTTTAGTATAAATGAGTTTAGAGTGTCGAACCCACATGAATTGCGTTAACTCGCACTAAGTACTACAATTGATAATCCTAACTTTATTTAGAAAACAATTAATAAAGATTTTAATAAATAAATATAAAAATAATAAAATAGGAGGAACTAATACGATAAAGATTCCGGATCCTGATTTCACCTAGCTGTCACCTATGTATTTGTCATGCCAATTAATCCTTGTTCAGTTATATTGTTTATAAGTCAAGACTCCTAAAATATTCACTCTCTCTCTCTCGAGCATCAGTGAAAATATCATCAACTATAGACTTCGATATCTCTATAAAAATCCAATAGTTAACAACTCATTACGTTTTGTGATTCTATGTTAACGACTTCAAAGGATTACAGATTCTCTCAAACTCTATAAAATCCTAGGTCATATTCTCTAGATCTATTCAAAATCCCCTATCTCGAGTGATAGATTCTAAACATTCATCATCATAAATTGTGGCCAACAATCAAGAAGCATTAAACTCAAAAGAATATAAATAAATTAATAAAACTTCATAACAAAATTGATAAACACAGTACAAGGTTCAAGCATAGATTACATCATTCTCCAGAATTAAGGAGTTAGTTCATGATAAAAGATAAAATAAATGATAAACAATTCATGAATCTAATGGAAATCATTAGAGTTCTAAGAAATAAAATAGAAGATATAACCCGAATTGAATCTCTTCCTCCTCGGATGTCACAGTCTTTGTCTCCTCTTGTCGCTCTTCAATCCTCTCCTTGGATCTCTAAAAATATTTATTTATGTGTTTTGTGCAGTGTATTAGCCTCATTTTCTAGTTTTGGACGAACTGATATATTTATAGTAGAGCCTGGGAGTCATAATACATGCTGAAAACCCTAAAAATCAATTTCCTGACTTGTGTAGGTTTTCTTCCGCAGGGGCGCTGCGGCGCTGAATAGTGGGCGCTGCGGCGCCCAACTCCCTGGAAAATGTATGTAAATGACTAGATTTCCTCGAGTAGATGCAAATCGATATATTATGAGTCTCGTAACTCTTTCTAGATCAAAAGTTATAGCCTTTTTAATTTCAGTGCGCAGCTGATGCTGTTTTTTACTGCTTCTTGAGTCCGATGCTCCCAATAGGTCCCGAAACACACGTATTTGCTCCATTATCGATGTTCTAATGATTCCTACAAATAAAATATAAAATAAACTACAAAATACATTAAATGGCTCGAAACATAACAAAACAATAAGCTAAAGATGTCGGAATAAGTGGGTATAAACCACACTTATCAAGGGGATCTTCCCTATTTGCCCTTACCGAACTGTACAAGAGACTTAGCCGCCGAAATCCCCATCAATATCCGTCCCCTAGTTCTCGGTTCCAACGAGCGTACGAGTTGGTGTCGGGAACTATGAGAAATCTGAAATGAGCTGATCAACTAACTGGTGGCTCGTCCTCGGGGTTGTACAAAAGAATGCTCAGATGCCCTCTTCAGGTCACCCTCAGTGTCTCCGAACTGAAGAAATAAAGTAGATTCGACGGAACGAATCCGGCCCCGATCTAAATAAAAAGCAGATTTGGCGGAACGAATCCAGCCCCGAGCGGGTGGAACATAATAGTCTCGGCGGAACGAATCTGGCCCCGAGCTGGTGGAACATAATAGTCTCGGCGGAACGAATCTGTCCCCGAACTGATGGAACATAATAGTCTTGGCGAAACAAATCCGGCCCCAAACTAGTGGAACATAATAGTCTCGGCGGAACGAATCCGGCCCCGAGCTGGTGGAACATAATATTCTCGGCGGAACGAATTCGGCCCTGAACTGATGGAACGTTTGAGACTTACTCGAGGGAAAATTTTCAACTTCTGAGGTTCTGCGGAACCTGGCGCGGGCGTCCCCTTGCCAAACCAGCGAAAATCAAAAAATCGGAACAAAGTAAAGTTAATAATAACAAAAAAAGGAGGTGACTTGGCACATACCCCATGCAAAAATCATAAGCAAAAATAGCAACTCGGATGCCACGAGACAGCGTCCTGCCCGAGGCCTCCAAAATACAATTTTAAACCTTACAATTCAGTGTCTCGGCTAACCAGGCTACGGATACGCCGATCCGGGGGGTCAGGGAAATCCCCACGGGGGGCCCTCCCTGGATGGTTCTCAACGGGACTCCCCAGCTGACTCGTAGGGGTAGAAACCTCCCTAGGTCCGGTTTACCCGAGACTCCTGTAATCAAGGGCGCCATTCGGCCAAACCCGAGCCAAGTGGTCTGATGGTACTCAACGGGACTCACCAGCCGACTCGTAAGGGGAGAAACGTCCCTAGGTTCGGTTTACCCGAGACTCTTGTAATCAAGGACGCCATTCGGCCAAACCCGAGCCAGGTGGTCTTATGGTATTCAACGAGACTCACCAGCTGACCCGTAGGGGGAGAAACGTCCATAGGTCCGGTTTACCCGAGACTCCTGTAATCAAGGGCGCCATTCGGCCAAACCTGAGCCAGGTGGTCTGATGGTACTCAACGGGACTCACCAGCCGACTCTTAGGGGGAGAAACATCCCTAGGTTCGGTTTACCCGAGACTCTTGTAATCAAGGACGCCATTCGGCCAAACCCGAGCCAGGTGGTCTTATGGTATTCAACGAGACTCACCAACTGACCCGTAGGGGGAGAAACGTCCATAGGTCCGGTTTACCCGAGACTCCTGTAATCAAGGGCGCCATTCGGCCAAACCTGAGCCAGGTGGTCTGATGGTACTCAACGGGACTCACCAGCCGACTCTTAGGGGGAGAAACATCCCTAGGTCCGGTTTACCCGAGACTCTTGTAATCAAGGGCACCATTCGGCCAAACCCGAGCCAGGTGGTCTGATGGTACTCAACGGGACTCACCAGCCGACTCGTAGGGGGAGAAACGTCCCTAGGTCCGGTTTACCCGAGCTATTCCCCAAAAATGCGAGCCATGGGGTAGTAACGTTGCGGCCTCGGGGGTTTGATAATAACACCCGAGAGTGGTGTGCCACGAGGGGTTCGCGCGTTTCCCACATGTACTTCATCCCTTGATGCGTTCTGGATCCTCAAAAGTGCAAGGAACCAGGTCGTGATACTTCCACCCGGGGGTTTGAAAATGACACCCGGGATTGGCTTGCCACAGGTTTTGGTGCCCTCCCCAGTTACTGATCACCCATTCGCATCGAGCACATCCCAAAAATATTGAACATGATTTTCGTATTTAATTAAACAACGAGTAGAATGAACATGTTTCTTAATTCTAAAGAGAAAAACATGTTCATATTCATGAGACCTACTGCCATTCTTACTACTCTTGGTGGGTCATTTCAAGAGAGGTTTTACAGTGACTTTCTGGTTCTGGCTGGCTTATCTAATTACTTGCGTTTTAAAGAGAAAAGATTACTGGAAGTACCTTCTCAGCATCTCGACGTTCCATGGCTTCCTGAGCCGGGTACCGTCCAGCTGATCCAAGAGATAGGCACCCGGCCTTACAATCTCTGATATTTTATATGGTCTTTCCCACTTGGCGCCCAACAAACCTTCCTCAGGCCGGCGGGTATTCAATGTAACTCTCCTTAAAACTAAGTCTCTGGGGAGGAAAGATTGAATTTGGACTCTCTTATTGTAAAAACGGGCCATTCTCTGTTGCCATACAACTGCTTTCATAGCCTACTTCCCTCGTTTTTCTTCAGCCAGATCAAGGTGATTCCTGATAAGTCATTCATTCTGTTCGGCCTCAAAGTACCGGACCCGGTGGGTGATCATCCCTATTTCTGCCGGGATAACAGCTTCACACCCATAAGCCAAAGAAAATATGGTCTCTCCCGTGGAATCATTGCAGGTCGTCCGGAGCGCCCACAATACTTTTGGTAATTCTTCGACCCATGGGCCTTTACAAGATCCGAGCTGGGCCTTCAAGTTTGCTTTGATCATTTTGTTGGCGGCTTCGACCTGCCTGTTGGACTTGGGATGAGCCGGTGAAGCGAATTCAAGGCAATTTGAAGATCTCCACAAAGTTTTCGAAAACCCTGGATATCAAACTGTTTCCCATTGTCGGTAATGATGGCCCGGGGAATCCCAAACCGGCAGATGATATTTTTCTTTACAAAATCTGTGGCCCTTTTTTCGGTGATTGTAGTCAGGGGTTCAGCCTCTACCCAATTGGTAAAATAATCGACGGCAACAATAGCGTATCTGGCTTGTCCCCTCCATGCCGGCATCGGCCCGATGATATACAATCCCCACTGAGCGAACGACCAGAGGCTTACCAGTGAAGTCAATTGTTCTGCCGGCTGATAATGAAGATTGACATTTTTCTAGCATCCCTCACACTTTCTGGCCACTTTCATTCCGTCCTGATGCATGGTCGGCCAATAGAATCATTGTCTCAATGCCTTATGTGCGATATACTGCCCTTCGACATGACTTCCACAGATACCTCCATGGATCTCCCTGAGCACAAAGTCGGCTTCTTTGGTCTCGAGGCACCTCAAAAGTGGTACATTATACCCCATTCGGTATAACATTCATTCTATCAGACAAAACTTTGAACTCCGGTATCTCAGCTTTCTTGCTTCTTTCTTATCTCCGGGCGTCTCTCCGGTTTCCAAATACTTCCTGATCGGGTCCATCCAGGAGGCCTCTTCTCCTACTTCGACTTCCATCACATTTGATTTCCCGACACTCCTCTCCTGTAGACAAATCAGCGGGATGGTTATGGGTTTCTCTGATTTAATGGAAGATGCCAGCCGAGCTAACGAATCCGCTTGATGGTTGTTTTCTCGACTGATCTGCTCGAACTGCACGTTACCCATTTCTCCGGCCAACTTCTTCACCTTAGCCATATACGCCACCATATTAGGCTCTATAGCCTGAAACTCGTCTGTCAGTTGTTGAATGGCCAGCTGGGAGTCGCTCTTTATGATCACATCTCAAACACCCACCGCTGTACACAGCCTCAATCCGGCCAAAATGGCTTCATACTCTGCTTCGTTATTGGTGGCATCAAAAGAAAACCTTAAGGCGTAGACCACCTCTTCACCGTCACTACTCTGTAACACGACCCCGACCCCGCATCCTTGCGAACTAACAGATCCATCCACAGACAACTCCCACTTGGTCTCCGAAACTTCTAAAATCTGGGGCCCGGTGAACTCGGCCACGAAGTCCGCCAGACCTGTCATTTCACTGCCGCTCTTGGCAAATTTGATATATCGTATTCACTCAACTCCACTGACCATTTTACCAACCATCCCGAAATCTCCGGTTTATGCAGGATCTGCCTTAAATGATGGTCGGTGTAGACTCCAATAGGATGAGCCTGAAAGTATGGTCTCAGCTTCCTGGCAGCCGTAACCAATGACAATGCCACCAGTTCATGAGCCGGATATCTCGTTTCCGCATCCAACAGGGCTTTGCTGATGTAATATACCAGTATTTGGATTTTATCGGCCTCCTGCACCAGCACCGAGCTCACAACATATTTAGAAACAGCTAAATATAAGAATAAAGTCTCACCGGGGATCGGTTTGGCCAAAAGCGGAGGTTGGGCCAAGTATTGCTTGAGATGTGTGAAGGCTTCCTCGCACTCTTTCGTCCATGTGACGTCCTTTTTAATCTTCTTAATCACTTTGAAAAATGGGTGACAGTTTTCGGTGGCACGGGATATGAACCGGTTTAGAGCGGCCACCCGACCCGTCAAACTTTGCACTTCTTTGACTGTTCTGGGGGACTTTAAATCCAGAGCTGCTTGGATCTTCTGTGGGTTAGCCTCTATTCCTCGCGCACTGACCATATACCCCAGAAACTTCCCTGATGCTACCCCGAATGCGCACTTCTCTGGATTCAACCTCATGATGTGCTTCATTATCAGCTCAAAGGTTTCTGTGAGATCGGCCAGATGACCCTCCGGTTCCATAGTCATTGTTATCATGTCATCCACATACACTTGCATGGTTTTTCTGATGAGGGGCTTAAAGATCTTGTTTACTAACCTCTGAAATGTTGCCCCTGCATTCTTCAAACCGAACGACATCACTTTATAACAATACAGCCTCCGATCCGTGATGAATGCAATCTTCTCCTCATCTCCGGGACAATTTTTACCTGGTTATATCCTGAGAACGCGTCCATGAAACTGAGCAGCCCGTGACAGACAGTTGAATCTACCAACTGATCTACTTTTGGGAGTGGAAAACTGTCTTTTGGGCAGGCTTTATTAAGATCAGTGAAGTCCACACACATCCTCCATTTTCCGCTAGGCTTTTTTTACCAAAATCACATTCGAAACCCACTCCGGGTACTATACCTCTCGAATGAAACCTGACTTCAACAATCCCTCTACCTCGACCTCTATCGCCTCACAGCGTTCTTGGTTGAATATATTTCTCTTCTGTTTGACTGGCTTCTGACTCGGATCTACTGCCAAGTGATGGCTGATAAACTTAGGGTTTATCCCGGACATGTCACTATGCCCCAAGCGAAGATATCTGCATACTGCTTCAAAAGCTTTAGGAGATCCTTCTTTAGGCTTTCCCCCAAACCTGCCCTTATTTTGATGATTTTTCCTGGGCCAAAGAGTTCCACCGATTCCAACTCTTCGGCCGTTCCCAAACGGGCAAACTTCTTGACTCGCATATCTGGATATTCTTCTGATTCCTCATCCTCCTCCTCCTCCTCTCTTCTTTTCTTCTTCCGCCGACCCTGTTCAACACAAAGAGTTTCTTTCGAGACGGTGGCAAAGCAACTCCGGGCCACCGTCTGGCTTCCACACACAATCCCGATCCCGGCCCGAGTGGGAAATTTCAGCTTCAAGTAATAACATGACATGGCGGCCTTCGTTTTCATCATGAAGGGCCGGCCCACAATGACTTGATAACTGCTCATATAATTTACCACCGTGAAATCTATCATGATTGTCCGGGTGCGTGGGGAAGTCCCGACCGTCATGGCCAACTGTATTCTTCCCAGTGGGATGACCGTTGCTCCTCCAAACCCGTACAGATGTGTCCCATCCTGGGTCATTGTCGCATACTTTATCTCTAATCCATCCAAGGCTTCTTTGGAGATTATATCGACCGCGCTCCCCGGATATACCAGAATATTTTCTACCTCTGCTCCCCCTATTACTGCTTTTATTATCAATGCGTCATCGTGTGGAAAACTTACCCCATGTGCATCTTCATCGGTGAACATTACAGGGACTGACCGATCACTTTGTATTCTCGGGGCTTGCCCCACCGACATTATCTCCACACATCGGGCCCTGCAGTAATTTTTTCTCGACCGGTTCGAGTCTCCGGCTAGCATTCTGCTTCCGACTAGGTATATGTTTGCCTATGCCATTGCCGCTGCCGGGCCGCCATGGCCCCCTGGTCAATGTACTTGTTTATATAACCTTTTTGGGCAAGATTCTCCATATGCTCTCGCAGATCCTTACAACCCTCGGCCGAGTGTCCCCTCATATCGTGGTTCACACAATAATGTTTTTCGTTCTTCTTTTCTACTGAATACTTTCTTAGATCGGGTTCCATTAAGAGGCCCATACTTTGAATTTCTTTCGCAATCTGAGCCAATGGCTTGTTCAGATGTGCCCCACAGACGGCGCCAACTGTTGACAGACGATTTTCGTCTCAATAGCAGTATCGAGATAGTGCTCCTGGGACAATCTTCCTTCAACCTTTAATTTGTTTGATTATGGGGAGACCAAAAACAAACTCGACGAAAAATAAGAAAACACACAAGAAAATCGAAAAGATAAGATTTAATGTGGTTCGGTGGAGCTGGTCCAATCTACGTCCATGGTCACAAAGTGTGGTGGGGGGTTCTTTTATTACTTAACCGAGCTCGGCCGACCTGTTTATGAAGGTCTAATAAAAAAAATCGAGCATGTTGCTTTTCTTTCTCTATTTCTTACAAGCTTGTGTTTTTTGCGAAATATTTGGTAACCCCCTACAACTGTGATCTAACTTCCTTTATATACTACTCATTATGTGACACTGTTCCTGTCTCTTTATGATGTCCTCCTTGAAGATTTGCAGATTTTCGGTGATTTGACAAGTTCTATTCCCCATTCTGCCAACGCCGAAAGTAAACCATACCCTATGAATTCCTGTCACATCACGCAGTAATGGTGCATTGTCAGACCCTTTTCATCAATGATGACAGCCTGTTTGAATTTTGGATGTGAGAGTTTTGGGAGGGAAAAGTACGGCATCCCTAATCTCATATCGGTCGTCATGAGGTCGGCCAGATGATCCACCGAACTACCCGAACTACTCCCGATCTTATCCAAAATATCCTACCCATTTTCCGTGGTACTGGATGTAAAAAAAAAAAAAAAAAGGAACAGAAACTGGGTTACCGGGCCCCTGACGTGGCCGGTCTCTACTCTGTTGTAGTCGGTCTGAGTTGTCCCAAACGGTAGGACCTATCTTCTGTGGCCGGTCTCTACTCTGACATGGTCGGCCTCTAAGAGTTGATCCACGCTGTGTTTTCTGGATGAGGGGATCTTCCCTATTTGCCTTTACCGAACTGTACAAGAGACTTAGCCGCCGAAATCCCCATCAACAAATAGATCAACCACTAAAATAATAGTTGAAACTTTATTAGATTATTAACGTGATAGCCGCTGAGTTTTTTTTTAATAAATTACTATTCATCGTTATTGGATAAATTTTGATATATAATTGAACTAGATATTGCCCGTATTAAAGAATTCATCGCATGATCTACCATTATCATTTTCATAGAGATTTTAGAATCTTATCATTTAATTGATATTTTCAGAGGGATTTTATAATAAAAATGATTTTGTTATTTGATTTGTTTGATAACCTACAATTACCAAATTTTATAGAGATTCTATATTGAAATGATTCTTTATCAGCCATTAGATTATAATGAAATGATTTGAGCCGCCAATCAAGCCACATAAAGATAACCTTTAGATACATTATCTCTTTTAATCATAACCATCCGTTACACTCTCTTTCCCCCACACCATTGTGTTTTATAATACAGATATATTTATTAATTAGAATCGCTATAAAAAATGACGTCTTGCAAGTCCAATTGTTTAGTTTTTTTTTTCTTTGAAATCATTCGAAATCTCACCGTCAAACCATTGTTTTTGGGTTTAAGCGGAGCAGGTAAAACCTCCGGCTGTCTCAGGTTCTTATAAGAAACGCACTCCCTGAATTCGAATTTCGAACACAGGACCTCAGAGTGAGATTTTAAACCTTACACCACCAAACGATACGTATGATGTGTCTTATGCAGAAATAAAGTAATTGTTTTCTATCTACACAATTACCTGTCATACGGTATTTTTCACGATTTTGTGATGTTTTGGTATCAATCATTTATTATTGTAAACAGAATGTGAGTGTACAGCCAATTAGGCCGTCGCAAGTTGTTGCTAGTGTTTTGGTGTCTAGTAAGCTAAAGACGTGATGAGCTTGAATTTGTTTGCGATGCCTTTGTGGTCCATTTGCAAATTGTCTCGTAACAGTGAGCTCTTTGCTAACGAAGTTCACGAGTCATTGAGTTGTGTTTGGCTTCATGCACAACACGAGCAGTGTTGGATTCTTTTACGCAAGTGAATATGGTGCATGTAAAGGCACATTATCGCACTGTTTTGAAAATCGAATCAGATTGATCGGTATCAGCCATGAATTTGGTTTGGTTAATCGATCAAAATTGGATAGTAAAAAAATCGATCAAAATTGGTCAAACCCGATAAATCGGTTCAATTTTTTTTTTTTAAAGATTTTATAATCAAAAACTAAAATTTAATATTTTTCATAATTTTTAATTAAATAAAACTATTTATTACGTATGCCGATTCTACCGTTTTTTTCCGAACGGTTCAACTGATCGAACCACTAATCCATTGAACATTTTGCATCACTGCTTTGATCACCGATCTGATTCTGAAAACATTGTATAATGGGGATGATTTTTAAGTGGTCTCAGCTTTCAGTTCAATTGGATGGTACTATAAACAAGTATTTTCAAAAACAGACCGGGATCGACCTGGTGATGTAAAAAGGTCGATGGTTCGATCGGTTGAACCGTATCCAAAAAATTGACAAAATCGGCTTATGTAATAAATAATTTTATTTAATGAAAAAAAATAATTTTAAAAAGGTTTGGACCTGTTTGATTTAGACTAATTTTTTATAAATCTGATTTTTTATACTTGACCAGACCGGATTCACGTCGGTTCCCGATTAAACCGGTCGAACCGGCCAGTCCGATCCGATTATGAAAATTGTGCTATAAACTCAATGTTGAAGCTGCGCTTAAGCCTGCGGATTGGCTTGGGAGATGTTATCTTATCTGCTGTTGGAGAAAGATGTGTGCGAGGAGCGTAATAATGACGTGGCACAATTGTCCATTATTGTTCTAATAAATATATATTAAATTTGA
The DNA here is from genome assembly GCA_019454045.1 of Zanthoxylum bungeanum. Classification (NCBI taxonomy): domain Eukaryota; kingdom Viridiplantae; phylum Streptophyta; class Magnoliopsida; order Sapindales; family Rutaceae; genus Zanthoxylum; species Zanthoxylum bungeanum. Next base: position 34,520 of record SKCR01023519.1, read on the forward strand.
AATTAATCAATAAAAATACAAAGTTTTTCTTCTGTTGTTGATATGTTTTCCTATTCGAATGATGTTGATTATGTTGAGGCCATCACTAAAAGAATCTTAACAACTAACATAAAATAAGAGAAAGCAATAATTTCTTGAATTGGAATAAGTCGTTGGTGGTGTTAATACTTTCAGTTTTATGTGATTTTGTTTTGTTTTGTTTTTTTGTTTTTTTTATTTTGAAGTACATAAATAAAAAATGCATGACATTTGTGTTGATGGTTGATTTTTATTCCCGGGATAATTCGGAAAAATCGCTTCTCGAACAAATCTCCATCAACTGTGAATTTGTTTGGTTTGAGGATCAAATGTAAACTTAGCAAAAGTGAGAAATACACGGACAAAACATAGGGTTTAACGTGGTCCGGTGGGATGGTCACAACCTACGTCCCCATGCACAAAAAGAAGAAAGACTTTTATTACCATCTCGGGTCGGACCCACCTCTCTAATTCTAGCTCGGCTGACCGGCCTCTTACTAACTCTCGCTTACACTTAAGTTTTTTCCCTCTCTATCGCTTACACTTAAGTTTTTTTCCCTCTCTATTACAAGTGAAGAGACCGATTAGCCAAAAAAAGAATCATTTACAATGAATTATCAACTCATTTATATACTAGGATAAATTCTACTGTTACAACAGCTTATGACTTTAGCCACGTGAAATGCCCATTACTCGCACGTTACGGCCATTCATGACGTCTGCCACGTTTCCTTACTGTTATTGCTCATTACTCGTACATTATTACTCATTACTCATATGTTATTGCCCATTACTCGTACGTTACATCCATCCAACTGTCTGGCGACACTAGGTTTCGTGTAGGGCTTACGTCATCCATACATATGCATAATATTTAGCAGCCCCGACCTAAATAACCATCTCGGTATGCCGAAGTGATTAGGCTGAAGTCTCTTACTCTCTTCTTAACCAGGTTGGGTTGAAATGATCATATGACTTCATCAGGTCGGTCTGTCGGAATGGGTTACATCTTTCATTGTGTCTGCCACAAGGTATGGTCGGTGTGTCGAGACTCACATTGCTTAATCTAACTTCGTCTCATTTCCTCGACCGGGTCTGACTTGCTGAGTCGGTCCTGATTTTGGAGGTTGACACGAGGCTCTGAATGCTGCGTCCGATGCCGAGGCTGCCCTGAGAGTCCGTACTCGACCACCTCGGACATGACCACCTCGGTGTCCCAACCTGTACCTCGGGTTCGGGCCCCTCTGTTGACCCATTATCTTCACAATGATCTTGAGCTTTTATGTGTTAACTGTAATCCTCATTCTACCATTTTTAGGGATTCTGTTTTCTTGGGAATGAAAAACCACCATCAATAATTTGATTTAGTGTAAATAAGAGTATAATTATCATATTACATTTTGTAAAAAATTTGACAGTTACAGAAAAGTCTTCTTAGCCATTTTATTTTTTCGTCCCCGCATTAATGTATACATATTATATATAGTACATGTTTTCTCTATTAGTGACCAAACAGGACCTAACTGAAATGTAATTAAGTGGTACCTTAAGTTCTTGTTTTATCGGGTAATGAATGAATTTGAGCGAGAAAGGAAAAGGTTGTTTTGCCTGAATTAATATCCTAATAGATTAAACGACGTTGTTTTGATTTTATCTATTCGGATAGAATTTTTGGATATTGTAGTATTTCTCAAGAGTGAAAATATGAGAATAAAAAGAGATTGTATCGCTTTGACTTTAATATATTCGGATAATAATTTAAGTATAATTTCTGAGCGTTGTACGGTTGTAGCATTTCTCAAGAGAGTAAATATGAGAAAAAGAGAGATTGTGTAGTGAATTAAATTGAGATGGAATTTGTGTAATACAAAATTTATGAATGTTTTGTGCTGAAAATTGTCTTTAGTTAATAAAGGAAAAAAAATGTAGAATTTGGTGATTTGTGTAATTTCCAAAACTTAATGGATCATTTCTGTATGCATGTACCCATGTTTTCATAATTGGATCATACTGTTGGTTCAACCGGAACCGGGAACCAGTCATAAGTCCAGTCCAACCAAAGGTAAAAAAACCGGTTTGATAAAAAATAAGTCAAACTCAGTCTAATTTTTTATTTATTTTTTTATTTATTTTTTTTATAAAATTATTTATTATGTAAATCGGTTTTGCCGATTTTCTAGACACGATTCAACCGATTAAACCAAGAACTCATTGAATTTTTTACATCACCGATTCGATCCCCGTTCCGATTCGGAAAACATTGTATGTAACAAAGGAATCTTGAAACATGATCAATCTAGTTATAAGTTTGTAACCCCAAGTGTTTGTCGAAGAAACTAATTTGGTTCATACCATTCTGTATAATATTTGAAATATCCTTAACACACCATCCTGTTTCTAGCGCGAGTTTCTCCTCTGTAATCTCAATCCTAATCCTCCTTCAAACCAACCAAAGTCACCAACTATTTTTTTTCTCTTCCAGGCTTCCACCTTATCTCTAATTTTAGAGTGATATGGTGATGGGTCCAGCATTGGTATTGATTTCATGCAGAATTGCGATCTGCCTCGGCCTCTGAATGTATTTTCTGGCCCGGATAAGACGGTCGTCTCATCCATGAATCGGGTTTGTGGCATCATGATGGGACGACGAGAAGAGGATGATGATAATATTAAACTATGAATTTGATGAAGCTGGAGCTTTTGAGGCCTTGAGATTGTCACAAACTCGTGCCAGAGAGGCAGAGAAGAGGGCTGCGAGTTTGGCAAAGGAGAGGGATTTTATTTCCAAAGCGTTCTTCCAAGACTCAATTGAGGTTATTGGCTTAGCGTCAAATCAATGGATGAGATTGCTTGATCTTCAAGTTTCAAAGTTGCAGCAAGAGGAAGATGATGGTCACCATGTAATTGAGGTGTCATGGTTTCTGGCTTTGGCGTTTTCTTTGGGATTTGCATTTAGTTGCAGATATTTGTTATGAATTTTATTTACTGCAAATGCAGTAGAACTCATATAATTTTGTACAGAGGCTGAACAAATTATCTATAATCCAACTCACTCAGTTCTTATAATTTGAATTGGACCTCTTCTTTTTCTTTCTGGACAGACACCCTTGAAGACTAATATATATATATATATATATATATTTTTTTTTTATTTTGTAAAGGAGAAACAGAGCATGTAGTGTACACCTACAGATTAAAATGAGTCTCTGTATTTACAATAAGTAAGTAGATATAAATAAAAGGCAGTTAAATTCATATAAAGGACATGTGTATAGACCTCAAATGGCCATAGCAATCATCCGCGCTGGTAAAGATATCTAAACAAACCCAGCAAATGTGCTTCCCACACCTACACTCGATATGGTTGCACCCCTCTACTTTCTCTATTGTAAATCCACAAATTGGGCAAGTCTTCACATGTTCTTTTCCTTTGCACCACTCCTTCAAGGATGAATCCGGATCTTCCTTGAACTCTTGGTACTTCTCACACGACAGGTATGGATGGTGCTCCAAGTGGCACCGAGTACAAGTCTCAGCATAACAAGCTCCACAGAAGAATAGCTCGCCCACTGCCCCAGGATCTGCAACTCGATAAATGGAAGAGCAATCCGGTGATGGACAAAACCTGTAGGTGCCCCCACTGGATGCCACGTATGCCCCCAGAGAAGCCCTGAAGAGTTCCTCAAACTTCTCACTAGACAATAGAGACCTTAAATCTGTCAGCAAAATAGGTGCTTTACAACCCCCACGAGCACAGAGTATTGGGAAACTATCCATGTTTTTCAATGCAGACTCGCACTGCTCCACCAGGCACGACCGACAAAACAAATGCGCACAGCCTTCAAGCCTATAACTTTCTTCAACTTCACACAAGCAGATGGGGCACGCAGCTTCACTGTCAAGTCTCTCAGCTGAGCCATCACTCATCTGCGCCATCTCATAAATTATCTCTTCCACTTTTTGCTTCAACTCTTTGTCGCCATGAACAGAAATGACATGCCGGCGTGTGTTAAGTGCCAACTCAGCCCCGGGTACCTTGTCTTTCAGTCCATGAAGGTCAGCCCCAAACCGTCTAACAACTTCTTTCATCAGGTCAGGAGGCAGAACTCCACCACGGAGATGGATTTCTAGTTGCTTGCTTTCATGGTAAGTGAGAAGAGATTGAATCAACTTCTGCTGGGCCTCAGCAATATTGTCTGAAGAACCAAAAATCTTTACACTATGAGTAAGCCTATCAAAGAGAATGAAAGTTCTCGTCTCTTGCTGTAGTGTCTTCTTTATATTGATGCCATCTCTTGAGAACAAATGTTGTACAATCATCGGAGTAAGTCTTGCATTGTTTATGGTCCTCCCTCTCATAAGTGCTTCCACAGGTCTTCTCAGATCTGCCACAGTTTTAGTAGCATTGGAAGATATTCTCACTCGATAGGAACCATTATAATTCCTTTCTACCTTGCATTCTGCATCTGAGAATGAAAATAATTGAAGCCGAAGCCCTTGATAATATCAGGAACTATAAATCCGATCAATCAAATTATCAAAAATAAACTTTTATCCAGTTTTGAAGTAGCTGTATGACCATACTGTCATAACAATGATGCCAGTTTGGTCCATCAAATGCAAGAAGAAACATAAAGTATAATCAGGAACAATCTCTAGACACACAGACACATTATGTATACATCTGGTTGATGTTAATGTGCTTAGAAATTGGAGCGATGGAGTAGCTCAAAAATTAACACTACGCAAACCCCTACGTACATATGTATGCCCATGTGGGTCAAGTTATTATGAACTAAAACAATTTGAACTAAATTGGCTGTAAAAAAAATGTCAATTTCAATCTACCATGTCAAAGGCGGTAGGCAAGGAAAAACGTTTTGGTAGTTCAAACCGTCCAAGTGCTGCCTAAGCGCCACCTTTGACTAATCAAACATGCAGGATTTTATATAATATATAAAGAATCATAACTTAAAATACTTAAGTGTTGCCTATGGCCGCCCAAACGCTGTTTGAAAAACCAACGCAAGCGCATAGATTTCAACTTTTAATTTCAGTTACTAGTTTTTACTTACTCATCACTTCCATCAATCCTCAAAATAAGATAAATGGGAAGCTGAGAGAAAATTAACCCCATACACAAACACACAAAAAAAAAAAAAATTAGTATCCCACATTGCTTGAGAGGGATCTTAGACATGTGCTTATAAGTAGGGGATTCCTTCAACTAGTTAAAGGCCTTTTGGGTGGGCAGAGACCCATACCAAGAACAAAACCGTGAGTGGCAAGGGGGCCGAGTTGCTAGGACAATCCCTAGGCTGCTGCCAAAGCGGACAAATCTAACTAGTTCGGTCGGAGTTTAAAAATGGTATCTAAGCTAGATTCCAACCATAAATGTGTCAATGAGGAAGTTGGGCCCCAAGAGGGGGATTATAATATCCCAAATTGCTTGGGAGGGACCTCAACTAGTTAGAGGCTTTTTGGGTGAGCTTAGGCCCATGCCAATAACAAAACCATTACGGGTAAGGGGGCCAGATTGCTGGGCCAATCCTTGGGCCACCAAAGCGGACAATATCTGACTAGTTAGGCCGGACCTTGCACAAAAAAGGAAAAGTAAATCAAATAAAATAAAGAGCGAGAGGGAGGAAGCTACTAAAAGTACCATTTAGACGGTTGAGTGTTGCAATTAACGAATTCAGTTCCTCCTTTATTACAGAATAGACAGAAGCTGGGCAAGATAAAGCGGTGTGAAACAACTGCTGGCACTTTATTTTCTGCCACGGAAGACATCCAGGCAATACTTTCCCTTCCAATTGCTCCAAAGCTTTTGCTGCCTCCAAGTGTAATCTTCCATCAAAGGTGATAAAAGCCTTCATGAAAGCATCCTTGGATTCAGGTGGGAAAACTTGGACTCGGCAACAATTAGCATGCGTATTACTTTTTGGCATAAAGCGAGATATCTCTCTCAGGAGTGCAGCTTCAAAAGCGTCACATTGGGGACATTCTACAGCATCTCCTCTCATCAGGAAGAAATCGCGAATTCTCCTCGTAGTAGCTTTCCTCAATTCCTCTAAGATTTCATCTTCAGAAAGCTCTTTATCAAGTCCACCTACCACAACAGAATCCATGGACTTTCTACTAATTTCACACCGAACATACCTTCCTCCTATTGCCAGGTTAAAAAAATCATTAACCACAGATTCCACATCAGGTGCATCAAACTTTACAATTGCAAACCCCTTACTAAGCCTACGAGGCCAATAAACTTTTGCTTTGACTGCAGGGAAAGTATACATTTTATTATCACCTCCAAAAGTTGCTCGTGAGGGAACTACCTTAAGCAGACAGCCATTGTATTCAACTTCATTTAGCTCAGTAGCTTTTCTAGCGGCATCAGGTGTAAGAAATGTTACCCTACCCCACTTGTCCTTGTCATCACTGTCTTGCCCAACAACTGCAAACTTGTGGATAGCACAAATATTACCAGAGGCATTTTTCTCAAGAAACATCAAAAGCTCCTTCTCATCCAAGTTATTTGCACTTGAATGAAAAACATCAACAGTCAAAAATCTCCTCTCGAGTTCTAAATGCTTGATCTCAGCACCAGCTCCAAATAGTGCGACAGATGGTGATACACCAGCTCCTTGATACAAGCATTTCTCAGTACATTCATTACACAACCATTTTTTTTCACGCTCCAGTGCATCGCTGACAAGACCAAGAACCTTTTCCATGTCCTGTGAAGAGGCAAATAAGAGAACCTGATTTTGATCAACATTGACTTCAATACCAATTCTTTCATCCATAAAGGTACTCCGAAGACGTGATACAAGAGAAAGAACGTTGCTGTTTGACTTCCCGCAAAACTTTTTAAGGAGGATAGCCCCAAAACCGGTTAGCTCCCTTACTTGCAACTTCCGTCTTTCCATCACAGACAGATCAAACAAGGGAGAGGGACAAAGGGTACACAAACTCTCAAAGTCAAAGGCTGTAACGCAGACCAGATATTGATTATATGCAGATAGGAGTTCACCAAAAACGACCCAAGATGGCTTCTGAGCAAACATTAACAATGAACACGAAGGATGAAGTTGAACATGTTGTCCACTCATCGCCACTTCATAACCAAGCTGATCATACCCAGAGAACATGGCTACATTTTCAGAAAGGGCATAAAGTATAATCTCCTTCAAACATTTATCGTGCTCTGTATATTTATGAGGATTCCAGAGCCAATAAGTCGGAACAATAATAGCAAGTTCCTTTTCAAGACAAGTTTCCAACTCCTTGATTGTGTCTTGACATCTCCGCATGGACTTAGCATTAATGCTGTTTTCCCAGCACCATTTATTTCTCTCCTCTCGTGGAAGAGATTCCCATTCCATGTACACCGCGAGCAGTGTAAATAAGTCACCATTGCGATGACAAAATTGGACCTTAAGGCAATCAGCCTTTAGTTTGTCATCATCACTACCAACTCTGCAAAATATGCTACTGGCATTAGCCATTACAGCAGCAAGAACAATGCCCTCTCTGCCCAAGCGACGACGAAAGCAACTAAGAATCAATTTACCAAGACGAGGCTCGACACCCAATTTAACCAAGTATTGACCTTCATCAGTTAATTCAAATACACCACTGTTCAGCTTAATGGCTCCTAATTGAACTAAATTCCTAGTGGCCATCTCAATGGCTTCCGCACTAGGTGCATCAACAAAATCAAATCCCTGCACGTCCCTGATTCCCAAAGCAAGTATCCTCAGAACTGCAACACCAAGATGAACTCTGCGTATCTCAGGTTCCTGATTGACAGGCATTGTTTCAAAATCGCATTTGCTATAGAGTCTATAACATCTTCCAGGTTCTGTTCTCCCAGCACGTCCAGCTCGTTGATTAGCAGAACTCTGGCTAACACTACAAACTCTGAGAACATTCATGCCAGTGCCAGGTTCAAAGTGACTCTCTTTGACCATGCCAGAATCAATCACAAACTTGACCCCAGGAATTGTAAGCGAAGTCTCGGCAACATTTGTGGCAAATATAACTTTTCTTCTCCCAGGGTAGCTTTCAAAAACACAAAATTGCTCTTCAAATGAAAGCTGACCATGCAAGGGTAATGCAACTGCAGAAGAAGCATCAAACTTCTCACAAGCCCATTCTACTTCCACCTTAGAAGTTAAGAAAGCAAGAATTGTTCCTTCTTTCTCAGTTCGGTGAACCTCCATTGCCATCCTTACTACATCAGAAACATATGATGCCACAATACCAGAAGCAGACATCCCTTTGGTAACACAAGGAACATATCTGATATCCACTGGAAAGTTTCTTCCCTCCACGTGAAAGATTCCACAGCCAAAAAAGTAGTCAGAGAGCTGTTCTGCATCTGCTGTAGCTGACATTATCACAAGCCTTAAATCAAACCTCCTACAAAGTAAATCTTTAACCAATGCCAATAGAAGATCAGTGTTCAAGCTTCTTTCATGAGCCTCATCAATAATGATGCATGAAATCCCAGACAAATCTCTATCATTCATGAAGTGCTGCAGTAAACAGTGGTCTGTCATATATATTACCTTGGAATCAAACTGCTGAGCAGACGAAAATGTGGGGCAACATATGACTGAATTGTCTTCATAACACCCTCTACATTCTTCTCTGACCCTCTTTGCCAATGATATTGCAGCAATCTTCCGAGGCTGAGTACATACAATCGACTGCTCAGCAGCTACTCCTGAATCCACAAGAAACTGAACCAATTGTGTACTCTTTCCACAACCAGTCTCTCCAATCAATACCGTTATCTACACACATAATAACCAGAAGATGCCAAAATTACAGCCTCACAAAGAAAATTAACTGAACAAAAATGTTACATTACTGGATAACTAACCAACGATTCAAATAAACACGATTAAAATACCTGTTCCCCAAGAATTCTCCTCAAAATTTCGTGACGGTATAAATAAATGGGCATTCCATCCTCAAGCCTCTTACACTCTCTGTCAATGAAGGCCTGTATCCTTGACCAATCAAAGCACTCATCTTCATATCTAAACACAGAGACATTGTCTTCAAAGGAGGACTCCAAATTAGCAACACTCTGACGATCAATATACTTCAAAACGCAGGACATGGCATTCTTGAACTCCCTCACTCGCCTCATAATCATTTCCCTCTCTTTAAACAACCCCTTCTTCCTGTCATTCAACTCGTAAAAAGTAGCATAACGGTTCCTATTCCCCATCTTGTTCGAAACGTCAGCGATTTCATCGGATTTATCGTCTTTCATCTTCAGCCACTTCTTCACCAACTCGCCTTCCATCAAACCCTTCACGTGATCAGCAAACAAATTCCTCAGCCTCTCTTCCATCTCGTCCGAGTCGGAAGGCACAACCACGTTGGGAATCAGCTTCACATTCAAACGGTGGGTCCCGTTGAGCCTGGATTCCCACAGGCTCACCATTGCGTTGAGCGTGTCCACCCATTGGTCAAAATACAAGGACGCGAGTAAAGCCCCGGAGGGGTAAACGGTGACGTTTTTGCCAGACAAGCCGAGTCTGCAGAGTAAGGTTTTGACATCCGGTCTGGAGACAGCTGCCGTGGAGAAGGAACGGAGTTGGATTAAGAAGTTAGGGCGGGAAACTGGTGGTGAGGTGGCGGAAGGGCGTTGGCGGTGAGGGTAACAGTGGGGATTGGGCTGGAATTTAGGTATGTGGTGGTGGTGGTGAGGCGGATTTGGCGGCGGCCGTCGCGCCGGAGTTGGAT
>SKCR01023520.1:0-43948 GCA_019454045.1 Zanthoxylum bungeanum
CCCTGGTATTCATTCCCCAACCATACTGGGTGTGAGTTGCTTCGATCTCTGGGATTTATTCCCGAACTGAGTTGAGTTGAGGGGCAAGATGCTTCGACCCTGTGATTCATTCCTGAACAATGCTGGGTGTGGGATACTTTGATCTCTGGGATTTATTCTCGAACTGAGTGATTTGATGGCGAGGTGCTTCGACTCCAAGGATTTATTCCTGAACCATGCTGGGTGTGAGATACTTCGATCTCTGGGATTTATTCCCGAACTGAGTTGAGTTGATGGTGATTGTGCTTCGACCCTGGGATTCATTCCCAAACCATGTTGGGTGTGAGATGCTTCGATCTTTGGGATTCATTCCGAAACTAATGGGTGATAGCGTTTTGGTAATCTTTTGTGACTCTTCGTCCACTGGGAGTTTTTTTTTTTTATAATGATGAGTGCTTCGACCTCTTGGATTCATTCCCAAACTATGGATTGTGAAGGCTTGACCATTGGGATCTCTGTTCAAACTGATGGTGGTGAGGCCCTTCGGACCACTGATCGTCCTCATTCTCAAGGCTTTTTGTTAATCCTCATTCCAGAGGTTGTTCTCCATTCCCGGATTTCTTCGTCTCATCGCTTTTTCTTTTCTTCTTCAAAAGTCTGCGAAGCCAAACAAAAAATTGTGTGTATGCCTAGTGTATGCATATGCATGGATGCATTCCCTAATCTGTATGGTTTTTGGTCTTGTGATGCCCCTTGCCTATAAAAACCTTTGGACGCCCCCTTGCCTGCTTACAGTTCCCTTCTGCCAATTGTCTCCGGTGATTGCTCAGTTCTCTTGTGTCTCATGGGTCAAAATCTCGTTTGTCCCTTATTTGCGGTGGTGGTAGTGTTAGACATTATGTCCCATAGCGTCACTGTTTGTAAATGATATGTATTATTGTACAAAAATTTAACTATGTGATTATGAAATTGCCTTTTGCCGTTTTTGTAATATTATTTACTTTGACTAAAAAATGGCGAAAGTCCATATGATTAATACTGGATTGAGATGATATGAGACAGTATCAATCTATAAAAGTTTAATCATTAAATATCCCTAGTCGGAGTATTATCGAGATTGGACATCGATAATGCGGAATAGACTAGTATTGCGCTTGTGCACGTTTGTGAGGGCACAACAGCATAGTTCTCATATATTTAAGTATTGGATACTTATGCAAGTGCAATAGGAGGTTGTGTTTTACCGATGGTACGGAAAACAGTTCGCTCTGGATAGACCACGCGGAATCCCATTGGTAGTATGTCTGCGTGTCTATGGGAGGGCCGCATCAGGGGTAGGTGTATATGGTCTTAACCTGAGACCTTACATCGCTAGTACTTGCGACAATCGGTAAACTTTGGTTTTGGTGGTTGGGACCCTAACCGGTTCTGTGTACACCTCTTCTGGGTTTATCGAGAATCGTAGTGTAGGATTGTGATGTCAAGATGGAAGTATCGCTTCAGACATATGGAGGGTGATGATCACGCAGGACACAGAACTAGTACTCTATAAAAGGTTGCAACCGTCGGACAATATGAACTAGGTCAGGATTGTCTGATTTAAAGAGACTAGCTGTTTGATTGATGTCCGATATGTTTCGTACGGGGCAGACACATCCAGCCCCAGGCCTAGCATGTGATCATCCGATACTGGATCGATGTACGCAAACTACGGTATACTACGCTTGATATAGATCTTATATTCCTATAAGAATAATTTCTGGAGAATTGGGTAGACATGGCGCTTTGCTAGAAGCCAACCTTGTCTTGTGAATCGGTGAGAACGTAGTACGAGGTACGTGCGTGTTCGGATTATCCGACGACCGAATTTACTGCCAACATATCCGGAGATCTCTTGGGTCGCTTCCTGAAGATTCACCTATGATATTTGATTCGAACTTAATTAATCTTGGATTAATTGCGGGAAAGAAACTTTATCTCGGATAAAGTACCTTGTTTTAGAGAGAGAGAACGATTATTTGGAATTAACGATAAAATTATTATATTCGATTAATATCGAAATTCGATTTCGACGCGAAATTAAAATTAGATTTTATTCGGGCATACGAGTTAATTAAATTAATTCGTTAGCGACGTAAATAATAATTTCGCTAGGCGCGATTATTTATTTAAATTGATTTAAATAACGTCGCGACGTAAGTCGGTATTTCGGAAATATCGAACCCGAGCGCGTGAGTGCACGTGGGCCCACTTTCATTTGGAAACGTGTGGGGCCCACTTGACACATGTCATTATATGCATTATTTATTGAGATGCATTGAATGGTGATAGTGTATATTACACTCAAATGTTATGTATGGAATTTGAGTGTTTGACACTCTAAGCATTGCATGGCTTGTGTCATAGATTTATATTATTTAATAAATATTATGGCATAAATATAAATTGATTTTTGGTATCAAAATCAATTAAGAAAATCCTCTCTTCTCTCTCTTTCTTGACCGAAAACTGCATGCAGTTTTGGTCTTCATCTTCTTCAATTTGGTTGCCAAAAGATGAAGAAAAGGTGATGTTTGGAACATGCAAGGCTAGCACCTTCAAGGGATCAAAAGAGGTGATAGGGAAACCATCATAGAGCAAGGAATACACAAAGCTTGGAGCTTCCTCTCTTGTTCTTCCTTGGCCGAATCATCCCAACATTGGAGCTTCCATTTGTGCTTGTTTTCTTCATCACTAAAGCTTGGTAAGTATGATTCCGCCATACTTTATCTTTTATATAATTCTTTGTTGTATTTCATGTATGCTTAATATTTTCCTTGGGACATATTATAGAAACCAACAATGGTATCATGGAGCCATGGTTAAGCATGAAATACTTAGGTTAAAATTTGAATAAATTGATTGAAGCATGTTTGTGAAATTTGATGAATGAGTATGCTTGCATGTATGTAAAATGATGTTACATGGATCAATTTTATGAAAAATGCATTGGATGATTTTCCCCAAATTTTGACCTTGGCCGAATGGGTGTTGATAAATTGATGAAGCATGTTTTGTGAAATGATGAATAAGTATGCTTGCATGTATATAGAATGATATACATGGAATCAATTTTATGAAAAATGCATGGATGATTTTTCCCCAAAATTTGTCCTGGCCGTAATGGGTATGAAGAAATTGATATAAGCATGTTCTTGTGAAATTTGATTAATAAGTATGCTGCAAGTATTAACATGATGTTATATGAATCAATTTTATGAAAAATGCATTGGATGATTTTTTTCCCCAAATTCATGCCTTGCCGAATGTGTTGCTACTTGGAGTGGATTGGAATTTTTTTGTGTTTAAGATCATTGGATGACTTAGAACCTGTTCGGGACGTAGATTAATAATTCAATCGGATTGAAAAACAAATCGACACAAAAAACTCACCTTGGGCCGAATACATAGGACATGTAAAGGAGTTGACTTTGTTAAATTAATGTTGGACATTTATTTTGAAAAATGATGATTAATAAATTAAATGGGTATTTTTGAAATATTTGGTTTAATATATTATCTTGGTATTACACTTTGATTAATTGGACTTTATGTTTGGAATATTAAAATTTAATTAATGGGCTTAATAAATTTAATTGGGCCTTATGGGCTTAAAATTGGTTTTTATGGCACTAAGGGTGATTCCTTATTTGGCTTGGTAATTGGGTTTGACCCACATTGACCAAAGCCCAAGCCTTAATAAATCAATTCTAAGCCCATTTGACTTGAATTAAATTCAACATTGGATGTTAGTTGGCCTTTGAGACCCAATAGGATTAGATTTAGAATCTAAGTCTTTAAAGCATATTAAAAGTGTAAACATTAATTTGGAATTAAATAATTGAATTAGTATTGAATACGAATTAATTAGATTTAATAAGTAGTTCGATATAATTCGCGAATTCGTACCTTATGTACTTATTCTCAATCGAGTGGACTCGCACACAAATCAAACCGTTGTTTGAACATTGGATGATCACTTTAACTAAGACTAATTAATTGGATTAGATTGGTTGTAAAAGCATGTCTTGTTTGAATATTATGTATGTGATGAATGAATAGTGTATATCGGATGGATATTAGAAGGGAAAGGGTAATTTTAGAAGTTATTGTTAAATTTGGAATTTTAAATTGGACCTGCGTGTCCAGCCTTATCTCTTTATCTCTTTGTATTCTCTTCTCACCTAATTCCCCTCAATGTAAATGAGGTTCTCTTATTGTATTATGTAATTGGGTAGTAGTAGAATAGTGCTAGCGGGGAGAGGAAAGGGAGTGAGTTTGTTCTAGGAACAAGTTGTTTATATATCCATCCGCATATCACTATTACTTTACTTTACGCGCTTTATGATGTTTTAGAAGCATGCTTAAGGGTGTATGATGATGAGACCTAACAAGATAAATTAATTGGTTGCCAATTACGCGAAAAATCCCTCAAACAATATTAAGCAATTTTCCTTCCGTTGAATGATTCTTTCTCAAGATCCGAAATTGGCATTGGTTTGTTGGCCAAAGTCAAGAACTTTGTCAATTGAGGATGTGTTTGAATCATGAGAGTTTTGTTCCACATCGGTGTCCTGTCCAAGTTGTGATTGTGGCCAAAGTCAAGATCACTTCTTGTCCATCGACATTGATTACGAAATTTTCCTTGTCAATGGGTCCCGCTTAACTGGAATCATTAGGTTTGTTGTGCCAAAGCCAAGGCTTAGTTGATTCAGAGGAAATGGTTAGGAAAATGTATTGGATACATTGACATATGTATTAGATATATGTTTCGGACTTGGATGTCCACCTACCGGATCTAGGAATTGGATGGGATCCAATTGATCTTCGAGATCTACCTAGTTAAATATCATACAACTTGTTGGCCAAAGTCAAGGTTGTGTGTTATTTAACGGGATCCTAGCCCACTAGGAAATTAGATTCCCGAGTTGTCTACAGAGGGTTAGAAACTTGAAGAAAATAGTGGGAGGCTATTATTGAATTTACAATTTCGTTCAGATACTTAGCCTTACGCGTCTTTCAAATCATTTTCGTCAATATTTTAATAATTAGTTGGACTAATATATTGTTATTTTTTTTTAACAGTTTGACTGTACCCATAACATCGTTGACTTTATAGTTGGACTATAGTTGTCAAGATGATTGGCAAAGGTAATATCCGCGACATAATCATGGGTGATAATGTCTTCAAAGGGACAAACTTTGCCGACTGGGAAATGAACCTCAAGATAGTGCTTGGGGCTGAGAGGATACTGTATACTATTCAGAGACCTCTCCCGCCTAAACCCACTGAGCCACTGGAGCTAGAGTTATGGAAAACTCATAGTGACGATTGTGACCAAGCTCAGTCAGTTATGCTAGCTGCAATGACCCAGCATTTCAGACGCCAGAATAGGGACTTGGATCCCTATAACATGATGGCAAGATTGCGTGATCTTCACCGCACCAATAAGCGGATGAAGAGGTACGAGCTAGTAAGGAAACTCTTCCGCTCCCGGATGACAGATGGCGCATCAGTTGAAGCCCACGGGACTCAAATGATCGCCGATATTGATGAGTTGGCCAATATGGGAATAGTCTTGGAGGCTGAGCTGACTATAGATATGATCTTGCAGTCACTTCCTGATACTTGGAAACAAATCATAGTCAATATAAGTTGATGGATACAGATGACACTCTTGGAGAGCTGTTATCTATCTTGAAGGAGTCCGAAAGGGAACTCCTAAAGGGGAGCAAGCGCGAGGCGCATTTTGCATCGACCTCTCATGCGCCAAAGGGTGGCCCCAAGGCAATTGGAGGTGCAAGGAAGAAGATGTTCAAGAAAAAGGGCAAGGCAAGTTGACAGTGGCTTCTAGGAAGCCAAAGGACAAATCTCACGACATCTGCCTCAACTGCGGCAAGAGGGGTCACTGGAAACGTGACTGCCGAATGGGCAAAGGGCAGAAGGAGGATATCAAGGATGGCAAGGCTATCGCTTCTGGTATGTTTGTTATTGAGATAAATATGAATACTTCTAGTTTTAAAAATTGGATTTTTGATTCTGGTTGTGGTGCTCATATTTGTACTGATGTGCAGGATCTGCAGGATAGCAGGGTGCTGGCACGGGGAGATGGATCTACGGGTTGGAAACGGAACACCAGTTGCTGTTTTGGCCGTAGGGACTTTTGTTTTAGAACTGCCCTCAGGGCATGAACTTAAACTTTTGAACTGTTATTTTGTACCTAGTTTAACTAGGAATATTATATCTGTATCCTTGTTAACCCAGCAGGGTTACACTTTGTATTCAGGAACACTGGGTGTTATTTATATAAAAATGATGCAGAAATTTGCACAGCTGTTGCAAATAACGGTCTTTATATTTTGAATATAAATGAATCTCCTAAAATGACAAACAAAAGGCTCAAGAGAAGTAATCTAAAAGATGAAGCTTATATGTGGCATTGTCGTCTGGGACACATCAACAAGACTCGCATATCCACACTTTCGAAGAGTGGGTACTTGGACGAATTTGATCCCAATTCATATGACGTCTGCGAATCTTGTCTTTAGGCAAAATGCCTAAATCACCTTTAGAAGTAAAGGTGAACGTGCCACAGAACTGTTGGCTCTTGTTCATACTGACGTATGCGGGCCCATGTCTAGCCAGGCTAGAGGTGGATTTCACTACTTCGTAACCTTACAGATGATGCATCTCGTTACGGTTATGTGTATCTTATGAGACACAAGTCGGAAACTTTTGAGAAATTCAAAGAGTTTCGACACGAAGTGGAAAAACAAACAGGGAAGAGTATTAAGACATTACGGTCAGACCGAGGTGGCGAATACTTAAGTTATGAGTTTCAAGATTACTTGAAAGAATATGGTATTCTTTCACAGTGGACTCCTCCTGGAACACCGCAATTAAACGGTGTGTCCGAACGGAGAAACGCACCTTGTTGGACATGGTAAGGTCAATGATGAGTCGCACTGAGCTACCAATCCTGGGGGATACGCATTAAACAGTGCTATACTTATTTTGAATAAGGTACCGTCGAAGTCTGTTGAACAGACTCCATATGAGATATGGACAGGAAGGAAACCAGGTTTCTCTTTCCTGAAGATTTGGGGATGCTGGGCATATGTTAAACGTTTGGAAGGTACCAAACTTGAACCCAAATCTGATAAATGCCTTTTCGTAGGATATCCTAGGGAAACCAAAGGATATTACTTCTATCACCCACAAGAGAACAAAGTATTTGTTGCTCTACATGTGGTTTTCCTTGAGAAGGAATTCCTAAATGCAGTGGTAAGTGGGAGGAAAGTAGAACTCGATGAAGATCGTAGTGATACTGTTCCTGGCAATGAATCAACGACGGAACATGAACAGACCATCCGGGATGAGTCTGTACCACAAAACTTCACATACACAAGGACCGCGTAGGTCGGAGAGAGTGAGAACAGTACCTGAGAGGTATGGGTTCCTGATCTCACCTCATGTAGATATTAATCTTATTGAGGATAATGAGCCGGCTACGTATGAGGAAGCGATACAAAATATCGATTCCGCTTTATGGCAAGAAGCCATGAAGTCCGAGATGGATTCCATGTACGCCAACCAAGTTTGGACACTGGTTGATGCACCAGAAGGCGTGAAGCCTATTGGATGCAAAGGATCTTCAAGAAGAAGACCGACATGGATGGCAACGTACAAACGTACAAAGCTAGGCTTGTAGCGAAGGGGTATCGTCAACAATATGGTATTGATTATGACGAAACCTTCTCACCCGTTGCCATGATTAAATCCATTCGGATAATGCTTGCAATAGCTGCATATTTCGATTACGAGATATGGCAGATGGACGTTAAAACCGCTTTCCTTAACGGAAACCTTTTGGAGGATGTTTATATGCAACAGCCTGACGGTTTTATCGTACCTAGACTTGCAAACAAGGTTTGTAAGTTAAATCGATCCATTTATGGATTGAAGCAAGCATCACGGTCATGGAATCAGCGTTTTGATGAGATCATAAAGGAATATGATTTCGTGCAAAACGCGGATGACCCTTGTGTATACAAAAGGTTAGTGGGAGAGCACTTACTTTTATTGTCCTTTATGTCGACGACGTATTGCTTATAGGCAATGACATTCCCATGCTGACGTCGGTGAAAGCTTGGCTTTCATTAAAATCTCCATGAAAGATCTGGGAGAAGCAGCCTTTATTCTTGGAATAAAAATCTACCGGGATAGATCTAGAAAGCTGCTTGGACTCTCCCATAGTACATACATTGATAAAGTGTTGAAGCGATTCAACATGGAACAATCCAAGAGGGGATTGGTTCCAATGGTACGAGGTACCTCTCTGTCTAAAGACATGTGTCCTAAGACTCAGGAAGAGAGGGACAACATGAGTCGGATACCGTTCGCCTCCGGCAGTCGGATCGATCATGTATGCTATGATATGTACACGACCTGATGTCTCATATGCTTTGAGCATGTGCAGCCGCTATCAGGCCGATCCAGGTGAAGGTCACTGGATAACAGTTAAGAACATCCTTAAGTATCTTAAACGAACTAAGGATGCTTTCTTAATTTATGGAGGTGGAGAACTTGCGGTATCTGGGTATACCGATGCAAGTTTCCAAACCGACAAAGATGACTACAAGTCGCAATCTGGGTACATTTTTTGTTTGAATAACGGAGCAGTGAGCTGGAAATCTTCCAAGCAAGATACTGTTGCCGATTCAACAACAGAAGCGGAGTACATCGCTGCATCTGAAGCAGCAAAGGAGGCAGTTTGGATCCGAAAGTTCCTAATCGGATTAGGGGTAGTTCCGTTAGCAGCTGCCCGTTCCATTGTATTGTGACAATAACGGGGCTATAGCACAGGCTAAGGAACCAAGGTCTCATCAAAGGTCCAAGCATGTTCTTCGACGTTACCATCTGATTCGGGAGATTATACATCGTGGCGATGTAAAGGTCGAGAAGGTCACATCAGATGACAACATTGCAGATCCGCTGACGAAGGCTGTTCTTCAGCAAGTTTTTGAACGACACATACATAGTTCGGGTATTAGATGCTGAGTGACTGGCTATAGGCCAAGTGGGAGATTGTTAGACATTATGTCCCATAGCGTCACTGTTTGTAAATGATATTGTATTATTGTACAAAATTAACTATGTGATTATGAAATTGCCTTTTGCCGTTTTGTAATATTATTTACTTTGACTAATAAATGGCGAAAGTCCATATGATTAATACTGGATTGAGATGATATGAGACAGTATCAATCTATAAAAGTTTAATCATTAAATATCCCTAGTCGGAGTATTATCGAGATTGGACATCGATAATGCGGAATAGACTAGTATTGCGCTTGTGCACGTTGTGAGGGCACAACAGCATAGTTCTCATATATTTAAGTATTGGATACTTATGCAAGTGCAATAGGAGGTTGTGTTTTACCGATGGTACGGAAAACAGCTTCGCTCTGGATAGACCCCGCGGAATCCCATTGTAGTATGTCTGCGTGTCTATGGGAGGCCGCATCAGGGTAGGTGTATATGGTCTTAACCTGAGACTTACATCGCTAGTACTTGCGACAATCGGTAAACTTTGGTTTTGGTGGTTGGGGACCCTAACCGGTTCTGTGTACACCTCTTCTGGGTTTATCGAGAATCGTAGTGTACTGGATGTGATGTCAAGATGGAAGTATCGCTTCAGACATATGGAGGTGATGATCACGCAGGACACAGAACTAGTACTCTATAAAAGGTTGCAACCGTCGGGACAATATGACTAGGTCAGGATTGTCTGATTTAAAGAGACTAACTGTTTGATGTCCGATATATGTTTCGTACGGGGCAGACACATATCCAGCCCCAGGCCTAGCATGTGATCATCCGATACTGGATCGATGTACGCAATACTACGGTATACTACGCTTGATATAGATCCTATATTCCTATAAGAATATTTCTGGAGAATGGGTAGACATGGCGCTTTGCTAGAAGCCAACCTTGTCTTGTGAATCGGTGAGAACGTAGTACGAGGTACGTGCGTGTTCGGATTATCCGACGACCGAATTTACTGCCAACATATCCGGAGATCTCTTGGGTCGCTTCCTGAAGATTCACCTATGATATTTGATTCGAACTTAATTAATCTTGGAGGAGAAACTTTATCTCGGATAAAGTACCTTGTTTAGAGAGAGAGACGATTAATTTGGAATTAATCGATAAAATTATTATATTCGATATAATAATCGAAATTCGATTTCGACGCGAATTAAATTAGATTTTAATTCGGGCATACGAGTTAATTTAGAATTAATTCGTTAGCGACGTAAATAATAATTTCGCTAGGCGCGATTATTTATTTAAATTCGATTTAAATAACGTCGCGACGTAAGTCGGTATTCGGAAATATCGAACCCGAGCGCGTGAGTGCACGTGGGCCCACTTTCATTTGGAAACGTGTGGGGCCCACTTGACACATGTCATTATATGCATTATTTTATTGATGATGCATTGCATGGTGATAGTGTATATTACACTCAAATGTTATGCATGGAATTTGAGTGTTTGACACTCTAAGCATTTGCATGGCTTGTGTCATAGATTTATTATTATTTAATAAATATTATGGCATAAATATAAATTGATTTTTGGTATCAAAATCAATTAAGAAAATCCTCTCTTCTCTCTCTTTCTTGACCGAAAACTGCATGCAGTTTTGGTCTTCATCTTCTTCAAATTTGGTTGCCAAAAGCTTGAAGAAAAGGTTGATGTTTGGAACATGCAAGGCTAGCACCTTCAAGGATCAAAAGAGGGTGATAGGGAAACCATCATAGAGCAAGGAATACACAAAGCTTGGAGCTTCCTTCCTTCTTGTCTTCCTTGGCCGAAATCCCAACATTGGAGCTTCCATTTGGCTTGTTTTCTTCATCACTAAAGCTTGGTAAGTATGATTCCGCCATACTTCATCTTTTATATATATTCTTTGTTGTATTTCATGTATGTTTAATCTTTCCTTGGGACATATTATAGAAACCAACAGGTAGACTGGTCATCCTCAAACCTGGCTCAGTTTTGTTCGCTACGCTACCTGCATCGGGTCAAGGTGGATTACGCCTTTTTGAAAACGGCCTCGTTCTTTTGGGATACTGAAAATCATGTCTTCGGATTCCCAGATTTCGAAACATGGCCCTCCCTGAGGAGTTTGCTGCCATTCTCGGCTTTTTCTCTTACTACCCTTCTAGTATACTGAAAATCATGTCTTCCGATTCCCGAAGCTTTCATTTTCTATCCTGATGATGCGGAAAATGTACTGTCTTGTGCTTCGTCCATTGAGTTGGAGGAGTGTAGTCTTATTCTGTATCTTGGCCTAATACCTCTTAGTGGGTTTTGATAGTACCAGAGGCGACTATTTTTTGCCTAAGCTTTCCTTTCGGATTTTCAACTTAGCGGAATGCTCTATCTTGCCTGGGTCGCCTTTTTAGGTTTTCAACCGAGCGAGCTAAAATTTTATTTTTTTCAGATCTGTCCTCATTCTCGAGGCTCTTTGCTCGTCCTCATTCCCAAGGCTGTTCTCCATTCTTGGAGTTCTTCTCCTAGATCTCCAGACCTTGGTCCAACATCTAAGAAATAAAAGATTTGATTTGTAATTACTTGACTCTAATCTTTCTCGGTTAGCTGGGATTTATGCAATCTATGAACATCTTGTACATTTGTTTCAATAAAGACGTTTGCATTACTTCTTAGTACATTTGTAGGAAACAAGGAACTGCATTGCAAGGATACCTCTGTCGCTAACTGTTCCTCACAGATTTTACAGTTAACCATTTTTCTTGCTCACTTATGCTCTATATTTTTCTTGGGCTGTCCTTTGTGGATTTTCAACCCAACGAGCCTTTTTTTTTCTTTATGCAAAGTATTGTTTCAGCATGTCCACGTTGATGGGCTTTGTGAACTCGTTCCCTTCCAAATATGACAGTCTCACTGCCCCATTCCTCATCACCTTCTTGACTAGGTAGGGCCCTTCCCAATTGGGCCTGAACTTTCCCGTTGGGTCCATTATCAGTGGCTTCAACTGCTTGAGCACTAAATCACCTTCTCTGATCTAATGGGACGCACCTTCTTGTTGAATGCCCTGGCCAACCTATTCTGGTATAGCTGCATGTGGTACAAGGCCTTTATCCTTTTCTCATCCAATAATGCTAGTTGTTCGAACCTCTGCGAGGCCCATTCCTACAAAAGAAATCATGCCTCTGCTAGTACCCGCATTGATTGTATCTCTATTTCCATTGGTAACACTTCCTCCATCCCATAAACTAAAGCATATGGTGTGGCTCCCGTTGTCGTTCTCACCAAAATTCTATACCCTCACAAGGCATACGGTAGTTTGTCAGCCCAATCTTTATAACTTTCTGTCATCATAGCGAGTATTTTCTTTATGGTTTTGTTGGCCGCCTCTACCGTCCCATTAGCCTGTGGCCTGTAAGGTGATGATTTGTGATGCCATATCCGTACTTCTGCAACATCGCACACGCCTTTATTTCCCCTGAAATTGGACTCCATTGTCCGTCACTATGTGATGTGGTGTTGGGTTCTCCTAGAACATGCCAAGGATCTATTAAGCAATAAAATTGTGTGAATAAAAGTAAGTTACAGAAATATACTCACTTTGATCGGCTAAGGATGTAGAGAATACAAAAATTTTTGCTCCTTTGTGTATTGCTTCAAGCTCCTCTTGTTTGAAAGGTGAACTCCAAGCTTTGATCTTTGAATTCCAAACTCAAGGGGATAGTTTCCCTATCACCTTTTTTGACTCTTTTAATGTGCTAGCATCCAAGATTTGTGAATCAAAAATCATCAAACAAGAACCCTAGGTTCACGCACTTTGAGAGTGAAAGAGGGGAGAGTTTCGGTCAAGTCCTTAGGGAGAAGGAGAAAGAGAGTATGTGGTTGTAATTGATTTCAAAATCAATAATGCCATATACCAAATCCAAGTTGGTATTAGTCATTCACAAATAAATAATGCTTGTGTGTTTTACAAACAATCAACACCACTAACAACTTCCATCAACCAAAGGTGATGAGATTGACTAGTGATGTGACTTAATGTGGGCCCCACTTTAATTCAAAATCCGAGTGGGCCCGCAAAACACATATTGGGCTAGGGTTTTCGTTAATTCCGAATGAAGGAATTTTTCGTTGCGACGTTAATTAAAAATTAAAGTCTCTTACGAATTAATTCTAAATTAATTCGTTCGCCCGAATTAGAATCCAATTTAATTCCGCTATGAAATCTAATTTCATTTAAATATAAAATATATTATTTTAATCGATTAATTCCAAATTAATCGTTTCTGCTCTCTTCTATTCGAATTTTATCCTAGATAAATTCTCGCTGTAATTAATTCTAGATTAATTTCTCTCTCTCTCATAATTAATCCCGGATTAATTATGTTCAAGTCATACGTCATCGGTGAATCTTCGGAAGCGACCCATGAGTGATCCCTGGATATGTTGGCCGTAAATCTGATTGTCAAACTATCCGAACACGTGCATACCTTGTACCACGTTCTTACCGATTTACAAGACATGGTTGGCTTCTAGCAAAGCGTAGTGCCTACCCAATTCTCCAGAAATATTCTTTTAAGGAATATATAATCTTTGTTAGGCGTAGTATACATAGTATTGCGTATTACAATCCAGTATCGATATCACATGCTAGGACTAAGGCTGGAATTTTTTCTGTCCCGTACGAAGCATATATCAGATCTCTGGTAACTAGTCTCTATAATCGGATAATCATGACCTAGTGATATTATCCCGATGAATGCAGTACATAAGAGTACCAGTTCCGTATCCTACGTGATCATCATCTCCATATGACTGAAGTGATACTTCTATCTTAACATCACACCCAATACACTACGATTCTCAGTATACCCAGAAGAGGCGTACACAGAACCTGGTAAAGCCCCGGACGACCAAAACTAAAGTATACAGATTGTCGCAAGTATTAGCGATGCAAGTCTCAGGTTAATACCAAATACACCTACCCTTATTCGGATTCCCATAGACACATAGTCATACTACCAATGAGATTCCGAGGGGTCTATCCAGAGCGAAGCTGTTTCCGTATCATCGGTAAACAGAACCTCCTATTACACTTGCATGACTATCCAATACCCTAATATATGAGAACTATACCGTTACGCTTCCGTAACACTCACAAGTGTAATACTAGCCTATTCTGCATTATCGATGTCCAGTCTCGATAATACTACGACTAGGGATATTTAATGATTAAACCTTAATGGATTAATATTGTCTGATATCTTCTTAATCAAGAACTAATAATAAGGACTTTTGTCATTTATATATCCAGGTAATCCAATTATAAATGATAAAAGAGCAATTTCCTTTGTCACATAGTTAATTTGTACAACAACACCATGTTATGTACAAATAGTGATGTTATGGGTCATATATGTCCAACAGTGGCAATTCGTATCGACATACTATGTTACGGGCTTTGAACTTGGTCATCTGCTTTGCCGTAACATTACGGAATGACTCGGCTTCCACCCACTTCGAAAAATAGTCTACCACCACTACTATGAAACGGTGACCATTTGATGCATGTGGCCTGATTTCTCCAATCATGTCAATACCCCACGCTGAGAAAGGCCATGGTTTTGACAGTCCGTGCAATTTCGTAGGCGGCAGATGGTTCAAGTTACCGTGTGCCTGGCAATCGTGACAGTGCTTCACCAGCTTTACGCAGTCAGCTTCCATGGTCGACCAGTAAAATCTATGTCTCATTATCTTGCGAGACATATTCAATCCATTCATGTGCGGTTCACATAGTCCAGCGTGCACCTCTTCCATCACTTTCCGAGCCTCTTCTTTTCTTAAACATTTCAGCTTGACACAATTAGCTTGTCTTTTGTACAACTCTCCCCTTAAACTCACATATTGGGAAGCCAATTTCTGAATGGCTATTATGTCTTTCTTACTCGGTCCTTCTGGAAATTCTCCATGTTCTAGATACTGCAGAATGTCGTAGTACCAAGGTTTTCCATCGTCAACTTCTACTTCCAAGATTCTCTATCTCATAACTGGGTCTGCTAGCTATTGTCAGCACAAGGGGTCTTATTACTAATTTTTTCGGGTTTTCCCAAGTTGCAGCTGGGGGGGCTAATGCATCCGCCATTTGGTTCTCTTCTCGTGGCAAGTGCTGGAATTTACAATCAGAGATAGCTTGTTTCAACTCCCTGAGATGGAGTAGGTAGGGTCTCAACCGGTTTTCTTTCAATTCCTATTCCCCTCGCATATGTTAAACGACCAACATCGAGTCTCCATAAACTTCTACGTCCCTAGCTCCTAGGGCTATTAATGGCTTCAGTCCAAAGACACATGCTTCATATTCGGCCATGTTGTTGGTTACTCCGAACGTCAACTTTTTAGCCATAGGTAAGGTTTCTCATTCGGGGGTTACTATCACAATTCATATTCCAGCTCCATTGTAATACACAGCCCCGTCGAAATATATTTTCCACCCCTGGACCGTTATGGCTTGAACATCATTGTCTGGGAATTCGAACTTATATTGATCTCTTTCTATGGGTTGTAATGCCAAGAATTCCGCTACGGCTCACCCTTTGATTACCTTAGTGTTGGACATATATGACCCATAGCATCACTATTTGTACAGAACATGGTGTTGTTGTATAAATAAACTATGGGGCAAAGGAAATTGCTCTTTTATCATTTGTAATTGGATTACCTGGATATATAAATTACAAAATTCCTTATGATTAGTTCTGGATTAAGAAGATATGAGAAGGTATTAATCCACAAAGTTTTAATCATTAAATATCCCTAGTCGTAGTATTATCAAGACTGGACATCGATAATGCGGAATAGGCTAGTATTACAATTGTGAGTGTTATGGAAGTGTAACGGCATAGTTCTCATATATTTGGGTATTGGATACTCATGCAAGTGTAATAGGAGGTTCTGTTTACTGATGGTACGGAAACAGCTTCGCTCTGGATAGACCCCTCGGAATCCCATTAGTAGTATGACTATGTGTCTATGGGAATCAGAATCAGGGTAGGTGTATTTGGTCTTAACCTAACACTTACATCGCTAGTACTTGCGACAATCAGTATACT
The DNA here is from genome assembly GCA_019454045.1 of Zanthoxylum bungeanum. Taxonomy (NCBI): domain Eukaryota; kingdom Viridiplantae; phylum Streptophyta; class Magnoliopsida; order Sapindales; family Rutaceae; genus Zanthoxylum; species Zanthoxylum bungeanum. The sequence goes on from SKCR01023520.1 coordinate 16,186, forward strand.
TTGGTTTTGGTCGTCCGGGGCTTTAACAGGCTCTGAGTACGCCTCTTCTGGGTATACTAAGAATCGTAGTGTATTGGGTGTGATGTCAAGATGGAAGTATCACTTCAGTCATATGGAGATGATGATCATGCAGCGATACAAAACTGGTACTCTAAGTGCTATAGACATCGGGGAAGTATGACTAGGTCATGACTTTCCAATTATATAGAGACTTCTTGCTAGTGATCCGATATAAGATTTGTACGGGGCAGACACAACTCATGCCCCAGGCCTAGCATGTGACATCTGATACGGATTATAATGCGCAATACTACGTATACTACGCCTGATAAAGATTATATATTCCTTTAAAGAATATTTCTGGAGAATTGGGTAGGCACGGTGCTTTGCTAGAAGCCAACCATATCTTGTAACTCGGTAAGAATGTGGTACCGGGTACGCACATATTCAGATAGTCCAATAACGTATTTACTGGCAACATATCCAATGATATTTGACCCGAACAATATTAATCTGGGATTAATTATAAGAGACAGAAAATTAATCTGGGATTAATTGCGGCAAGAATTATCTGGGATTAATTATCAGAAAAGAATTAAGAATTATTCTGGGATTAATTTCGTCGAAAATTTATCTGGGATTAAATTCGTCGAGAGGAGAGAACACGATTAATTTGGAATTAATCGGTAAAATAAATTTAATAGTTAAATTAAATTTTACTATTTAATTTATTTAATTGGGCTAAAATAATATATTAGATGTATTAAATGAATTGGATTTCAACTCGGAATTAAATTGATTTTAATTCTAGCAAACGAATTAATTTGGAATTAATTCGTAAGCAACTTTTATAATAATTTTGCGAGGCATAATTATTTAATTAAATTAGATTTAATTACGTCGTGACGGAAAATTCATTTAGTCGGATTAAATGAACCGGGCCCAAATTGTGTTGTGTAAGCCAACCAAATTTTGAATTAAATGGGTGGGACCCATAACTTACATCAATTGTCCACAATTGATATAAGTGGTTGGCAATAAAGTAAAATGGATTTGATATACCTACCAAGTCCAAATACATAACACAATCAATTAAATGAATTTTTGGAATTTCATTTTTTTGTCTCTCTCTCATCGGCCAAAAAAGGCAAGTGGCCATTTTTTGAATTCTCTAATACATGGCCGAATGAAAGAAAGTGGCCCTCTGTTTCTTCTTTCAAATTTTTGCCAAAATGGCCACTGCAATTTGGGCGCACAAAAGACTGAAAGAAAAGCTATTCTCTGACTTTTGAAGACAGGCCAATTGGCTTCTCTTAGTTTTGGCCATAAAGCAATTGGATTTCTTTTGAAAGTATTGGCCGAATGGCCTCTTATTTTTGCAAATAGGGGCAGATTGCTTCCCTCTCTCTTGGATAAAATTTTCTTCTCCTTGGGAGATAATTTTTTTTCCATTTTGTTCTTGCTAGCACATATGGGAGTCATTTGAAGGTGATAGGGATACCCATGAGGTTGGAAGCTTCAACATCCATAAAAGTTTTGAACTCAACCAATCAATGTAAGTCATCCGCAACTTATTTTTGATTTTATTCACACACGAATCACGCTTAGAGATCCCGTGGCATGTCTATGACACTTACAATGGTATCAGAGCTAGATCTAAACTTGATTTAATTCCTAGGGTTTATAAATTTTAATTTGGGATTTTATGCTTGGAGTATGTGTTTTCTTAAATTGATGGTTTGGTTTAGCTTGTATGATGTTTAATTGGATTTCTGCATCATTGATTTTGTGATAAATTGATTAGATCAAAAATCCCCAAAATCCATGCTTGGCCGATTATTACCCTAGGATGTTCATGGCGATTTTTTGAATTAGACAATTGGATATGTTGATTCACATGAAATTGAATGTTAATTGTTTATTTAATTAGATTGAAATCAAAATTGGATATTAATTTCATGTATTCCCGTGAACCATAAGCATGTTGTAGAATTGATTGTGCTTTAATTTATGTTGGACATAAATTAAAATGTTAAGCATGATTAATTAGATTAATTAGTGTTTTGGAAATACTAGATTAATTAATTAATTGTGTTAATTACACTTCAATTGAATTAATGTGTAATTTGGAATGATATATTAATTTAATTGTTGTAATTGGGCTAATGGGCTTGGTGTTGGTAATTATCTAAGGTCCCAAGATCAATCAAGACATGAAAACATGCGTGAATACACCAATGAAGATAGCGGAATACTACATTGATCGGTTATGTCGATTTGAAGACGAATCATGCCCAAAAACGCACTGCCTTGGTAAGCTTACTGCAACCAGTCCATGCTCACTGTCTTGGCAGTTTCGGGTCTCAAAACGAAGCTCCAAACTCCATCGGATGAGTCGCCTCATGGTCGAACCTCCCTACCACCTTCGCAAGACTTGAAGTGTGCTAGCACTTGATTTCTCACACCATGAGAAACCACTCTTGCTTCCCTTATTCACGCCCAAACTGGTTCAAACCAGTGAAGAAATGGCCACCATTGCCGTGAGAGGAAGAGAGAATTTGAGAGAGATAAAATTGTGTATTAAGTTGTTTAAAATGATTTACCAAAAATCAATTTATATTTATGCCATAATTTTCATTAAATTAATAATAAAATTATGACACACATAACATGCAATGGCTTAGAGTGTCAAACACTCAAACTCCATGCAATGACATTGAGTGCAATGTACACAATCTACATGCAAAGCATTAGAATGACATGTGTCATGTGGGCCCCACACGTTTCCAAATGAAAGTGGGCCCACGTGCACTCACGCGTTCGGGTTCGATATTTCCGAAATACCGAGCTTACGTCGCGACGTTTATTCAATCGAATTTAAATAAATAATTGCGCCTGGCGAAATTTTATTTACGTCGCTAACGAATTAATTCTAAATTAACTCGTTTGCCCGAATTAAAATCTGATTTTAATTCCGCGTCGAAATCTAATTTCGTCTAATATATCGAATATATTAATACATCGATTAATTCCGAATTAATCGTTCTCTCTCATTTAGACGACATTTTATCCCGATAAAATATCTCCGTTATTAATCCTAGATTAATTTTCTCTCTCTTCTGTATAATCCCAGATTATTCAAGAGTGCGAGTTGTGCGTCATCGGTGGATTATCGGGAAGCGACCCATGAGATCCCCGGATAATTGGCAGTAAATACGGTCGTCGAGTATCCGAATCACGTACGTACCAAGTACTACGTTCTACCGACTTACGAGACAAGGTCGACTCCTAGCAAAGCACCAAGTCTACCCAATTCTCCGGACATATCCATTTAAGAATATTAAGATCTGTATCAAGCGTAGTTACTATGTATTGTGCATATCGGCCCAGTATCGGATAATCACGTGCTAGGGCTGGGGCTGGATAAGTGTCTGCCCCGTCCGAAACACATATCGGATGTCTGGTAACTAGTCTCTATAATCGGATATTCATGACCTGGTCATAATATCACGATTGGATGCGCATCACTTTAGAGCACTAATACCGTATCCTGCGTGACATCATCTCCATTATGACTGGAGTGACACTTCCGTCTTGACATCACAAAATCCAATAGACTACGATTCTCAATATAACCCCGGCATTGGCGTACACAGAACCGTTTACAGTCCTAGACGACCTCAACTAAAGTATATCGATTGTCGTAAGCATTAGCGATGTAAGTCTCAGGTTAAGACTATACACACCTACCTTGATTTCGGCCTCCCATAGACACATCGTCATAATACCAATGGGATTCCGAGGGGTCTATCCAGAGCGAAGCTGTTTCCCATACCATCGGTGAAACACGACCTCCTATCGCACTTGCATAAGTATCCAATACTTATATATATGAGAACTATGTCGTTGTGCCCTCACAATGCGCACAAGTGCAATACTAGCCTATTCCGCATTATCGATGTCCAGTCTCGATAATACTACGGCTAGGGATATTTAATGATTAATCCTTCGTGGACTGATACTGTCTCATATCATCTCAATCCAGGAACTAATCATAGGGACCTCTCTTCATTTATATATCTATGGTGATCTAATCACAAATGATGAGAGTGCAATTTCCTTGTTACATAGTTAATTTGCTACAACAACACAATGTTTGTGCAAATAGTGACGCTATGGGTCATATTATCCAACAATCTCCCACTTGGCACGTAGCGAGTCACTCAAGTGTCCTACACCCGAACTATGTAAGGTTCGCCTCAAATTGCTGAGGAAAGGTTTTCGTCAGCGGATTTGTTTGATTATCGTCTGACGCGATTTATACGATCATCACATCGCCACGATGTATGATCCGAACGAATCAGATGAATATAGAAGTATATATCTGGATCGTCGATGAGACCTTTAATTCTTTAGCCTTGCTGACTGAGCCTAGCTCAGCTGCTAACAGAACTATATCTAATCTAATTAGATTTATTATCGACCCAAATGGCTTCTATTGCTGCCTCATCAGCTGCAGCAATAATCCGCATTAGTTTTTTTATTCGGCAACAGTTATCTTGCTCGGAAGATTTCCAGCTCACTGTCCCGTTATTCAAACTTTATAGTACCGCTGTATTTAATCGTTTGGAAACTTGCTGCAGTGATCCCAGTCACTTCAAGTTCTCCTTCTCCATAGTAAAAGATAGCATCTTTAGTTCTCAGAGATACTAACAGATGTTCTTAACTTCAATCCAGTGACTATCACTTGGATTGACCCGATTGTGACTCCATATGCTCGAAGCGTATGAGACACCAATACAAGTACATTTTAAATGTACAATTTCCCAGAGAGTGTTAACAACTCCAAATCTATCCAGTAGATCTTTATTCCTTGAATAAAGGTTGTTACTCCCCAGAATTCTACGGAGAATTTCTATGAAAGAATATCTATGAAAGCCAAGCTTTCACCAATTGCAATATGGAATTTAACTGTCAGTGCGCTCCCACTAACCTCCTTATATACACAAGAATTGTTTCATTTTGAGTCAATCATAAACCATTATGATTATTTCAAAACGACAGTTCCAAGAACCTTATGCTTGCATCAATCCAAACATGGATCGAATAACCCGCAAACCTGTTTGTCGGTTATACAAAATCGTCAGGATGTTGTAAACATCCTCCAAAAGGTTTCCTTTTCAGGAAAGCGATTTTGATTTGTAACTGACATATTTCATAAATGAAATATATAGTTATTTTAAGCATTTTCAAAATGGATTTACCATGGCAACAGGTAAAAGGTTGAACCGTTATTAACACAATGTTGATAACGATACCTTTCCGTCTAAAGCCTAGCTTGTACGTTGGTATGTTGCCATCTATGTATGTCTTCCTTGAAGACGTTAAATGTACCATAGGCACAATGCCTTGTGGTACAACAACTAGTATCCAAAATTTGTTATACATGGAATCCATTTCGGATTCATGGCACTTTGCCATAATATGGAGTCGATACCTCGTATCACTTCCTCATAACGTAGTCGGATGGTACACCACCATAAGATTGACATCTTTATGAGGTGAGATCAGAAACCCATACCCTAGGTTGTTTTCTGACTCTATCCGATCTACTAGGTTCTTGTGTATTTGAAGATTAATGGTATAGTTTCATCATAGATGAACTATTTGTGTGCCATTAAGGACTTCGTGCCTTGAACAGTATTACTCCGATTTTCATCGAGTATCACTATCCTCCCACTGACCACTGCATATCGGTATTCCTCTCAGGAAAACCGCATGGTGAGCAACAATTACATTGTTCTCATGTGGGATTTATAAGTACTATACTTAAGGTTTCCCTTAGGATAACCTATATTGGCACTTATCCAATTTGGGTCCATAGTTTGGTATCATCCAAACGCTATGCCTCGCATACCCAAATTATCAGGAATGAGAAACCTCGTTTCTTCCCTGTTCATATCCTATATGATATCTGTCAAACAGATTTATATGGAACCTTATTCTAAATAAGTTTTGCACTGTTAATACATATCCTGTTTGAAGGAAATAGTAGCTCAGAGCGACTCGTGATAAACCTTATCATGTCCAACAAAATTCGGTTTTAGTTCAGACACACCGTCTAACTGACGTGTCTCGGGAGGAGTCCTCACATGAAAGAACACCGTACTCTTTCATTTATATATGAAACTTACTGCTTAAGTATTTTCCATTTCGGTTCTTACCGTGGCGGAATAACACTATAGCCGATCTGTTTTGTTTTTATTCGTGTCGAAACTTCAAAAGTTTCCGATCTGTGTTCTTCAAAAGAAACACATAACCACAACGTGATGCTACATCCGTTAAGGTCACGAAATATTCATGTTCACATCTAGCCTAGCTAGATATGGGCCCACTTAATTCACCATGAATAGGGCTAACAGATCGGTGGCCCTTTTACTATTACCAAGTAAATAGTATTTTAGGTATTTAACCTAATAAACTAGATTCGTAGACCTTATTTGAATAGTCAAATCAGTCCTAGTACCCACTCTTAAAAGGTGTGGATATACGAGTCTTGTTTAATTGTGTCCTAGACAACAATGCCACAAAATAGTCTCATTGATCAAATCAATTTAAGCTATTTATTTGTCATTTTATATGTTTGAGATTTTATTATATTCAAAATATAAATTCTGTTATTTACATCCAATTATTTATCTCAGTATCATCTTTATATAATGAAACACTTTAGTGTTCTAGAATATAAAGGTTATATCCGCATCGGATTAAACACTGATATAGAGATAATGTCTCTAGTCAAACTAGTTACATTATAACATTTCCTAATTTAAGTACATACCCAAAGGGTAGTTCCTAAACTTAGGTATCTACGGTCGAAACAGCGACTTTCGTCCCGTTTCCAATTCGCAGAGAAATCTCGGCTTGAAGCCAGTATCCAGCCCATAGCGGATTCTGAACGTCAATACATATATGTATTATGTACCACACTAAGTATTTAAAATCCAATTTTAATACTAGTAGTAAACATAACTTTGACAAATATTTTTAAAGTTAGAGCCTCTCCCTATCTTTAATTCCTTCGTGTCTTCCATATCCAAATGGTAGTCACTTTGGGATATGTCAATTACCTTTTCAATATTTCACAAACCTTTGGCCAGCCTTGGGTTTTAGAATATCGAAATGATGTGCACCTTGTGCTACATGCCCATTGCAAACTTTGACTTTTCTCCACTAGAATGGTCAATTAATTGCAATTTTAATACTTTTAAATCTAAAGATAGATTTATGATAAGTATAATAATTAAGCACTAAAGTCATCATCACATAAATCTTCCAAAGATTTTATGCTCTACTATTTGCTTAATTATGGGCTTAGTCATAATAAGTTATTTTATCAAATAAATTAACCTATTATTAATTCCCAAATGAAAATTAAATCATTTAAAACATTTAATCCAAGGATTATATATTTTAAATATTCAACCTTTCAATTCTTTCTTGATTTCAATAGTCCAACTATTTAATCAATTTTAATAAGGTACTATTTATTATAATGATTACAATAATCCAATTATTTAATCAACTATAATTTTAATATTGATTACTATAATCTAATTATAAAATCAACTATCATTTTAATTCAATTATATTGATTACTATAATCCAATTACAAAATCAACTATATATTGAATGAGTTTGTATATAGTCCAACTATATATATTTTTAAAAACAACATAAAATATTAGTCCAACTAATACTTTTGATTAATATGACGAGTAAAATAAAATGAGCGTGTTTAGCGAGTATTCGAACGAATGTTGCAAATTCAATACTTGCCTCCCACTATTTTTCGTCGAGCCTCTAACCCTCTGTCGAGTACTCGGGAAACCGTGTTTCCTAGTGGGCTAGGATCCCGTTAAATATCACACAATCTTGACTTTGGCCAACAATTGTATGATAATTAACTAGGTAGATCTCGAAGATCAATTGGATCTAATCCAACTCCTAGATCCAGTAGGTGGACATCCAAGTCCTAAACATATATCTTATATATGTCTATACATCGAATGTATACCCTAACCTTTTTCCTCTGAATCAACTAGGCCTTGGCTTTGGCACAACAAACCTAATGATCCCAGTCAAGCGCGGACCCATTGACATGGAAGCTTCGTAATCAATGTCAATGGACAAGAAGTGGTCTTGACTTTGGCCAACAAACCACAACTTGGACACGACACCGATATGGAACAAAGCCTCGTGATTAAAACACATCTTTGACGGACAAGGGCTTGACTTTGGCCAACAACCCCTGCCAATCTCGGATCTTGAGTAAGAATCACTCAATGGAAGGAAAATAAACGCTTGATATTTAACGAGGGTTTTTCGCGTGCAAATTGGCTACCAATTTAATTATCTTTGTTAAGGTCTCATCATCATACACCCTTAAACATGCATTCTAAATACATAATAAAGCGAGTATGAAAATAAATAATAATGATATGCGGATGGATACTTTACACATTGATCCTAGATCAAATCTCTCCCTTTCTCACTCAAGCTAGCACTGTACTACTTCTACCCGTTACACTACACTTCTAAAGAAACCTCATATACAGAGGGGAATAGGTGAGAAGAGAATACAAAGAGAAAGAAGGTGATAAGGCTGGACACGCAGGTCAAATTTAATAAATCGAATATATTACAACATTTCTAAAATTGCCCACCTGACTAATATCCATCCGATATACATTATTCATTCAACACAACCACGTATTCACACACATAAGCATGCTATCAATCAATCTAATCAAATTAATTAATCTGATAATTAAGTGATCATCCAATGTTCAAACAACGATTTGATTTTGTTCGAGTCAAACTCGTTTTTGCGAATAAGTACTAATTCATTAATTAAATTAAACTACATCATTAAATCTAATTTAACATGTATTTAATACTAATTCACTATTCAATTCCAAATTAAATATTACACTTTTATTTAATAAACCTTTTACGATTTAAATTCCAAATCTAATCGTAACGCGTCTCAAAGACCGATTAACGTCCATCGTCAATTCAATTAAAGTCCAATGGGCTTTTGATTGATTTCTTAAGGCGTGGACTTTTGGTCAACTCGGGTCAAACCGATAACCAAGTCCAATCCGGGATTTACCCATAAGCCCATAAATCAATCTTGGCCCATTAGGCCCAATTGAACTTTAAAGGTTCATTAAGTCGCATTTGGGCTTTATGGTCAAGGTTTGGGCCCAATTGGATCCAATCCATTTGGCCTAAACCAAACTTGATAAATCAAGCCCAATAGGCCCAAATACAACATTAAATCCAATTTCCAAAATTAGGCCCAAATAATTAAATTCAAAAAATCCAATTTTCCCAATTTAATTACCAAAGTGTATTATATGATTAATCAACTAAATCAACATTTTTTTTTAAAACACCAAATTAGTCTTATTAATCATATTCAATTCATTATCACATGTCAAACACAATATGAAAAATCAAACCCATATTACATGCTTTCATGCTCATGCTCTCGGCCAAGGAGGGATTTTGTGTCCGATTTGGTTTCGATCCAATCGAACCTACATCGACATCAAATCACCATCCGATTTGATTTTATAATCACATCCAATGTCACAAATCAAAACTACCAAGACATTAAAGGGCATTGTAGATTCGGCCAACATAGGAATTTAGGGTTTTTGTTCATTTAAATTAAATCCAATTCAATCTTAAATTAACATCATCCTCCTACTCCATTACAACTCATCCAATGAATTAACAATGAAAATTCCAAGAATTCCAAAAATTGCTATACATTCGGCCCACACCATCAAATTGGGGAAAATTATTCCAAATCAATTTTCGTCAAATTAGTCCAACCATATGAATTTAAACATGTTATAAGCATACTCAAACAAGCAATTTATTCAAATCATGCTCAACAAACATTTACCCAATTTTAAGCCCTACATTTTTCATGCTTGCAACATTAGCTCTTGATGCCATTGTTGGTAATTATCTAAGGTCCCAAGATCAAATCAAGACATGAAACATGCGTGAATACACCAATGAAGATAGCGGAATACTTACATTGATCGGTTATGTCGATTTTGAAGACGAATCATGCCCAAAAACGCACTGCCTTGGTAAGCTTACACTGCAACCAGTCCATGCTCACTGTCTTGGCAGTTTCGGGTCTCAAAACGAAGCTCCAAACTCCATCGGATGAGTCCCGTCTCATGGTCGAACCTCCCTACCACCTTCGCAAGACTTGAAATTGTGCTAGCACTTGATTTTCTCACCATGAGAAACCACTCTTGCTTCCCTTATTCACGCCCAAACTGGTTCAAAACCAGTGAAGAATGGCCACCATGCCGTGAGAGGAAGAGAGAATGAGAGAGATAAAATTGTGGTTTAAGTTGTAAAATGATTTACCAAAATCAATTTATATTTATGCCATAATTTTCATTAAATTAATAATAAAATTATGACACATAACATGCAATGGCTTAGAGTGTCAAACACTCAACTCCATGCAATGACATTGAGTGCAATGTACACAATCTACATGCAACATTAGAATGACATGTGTCATGTGGGCCCCACACGTTTCCAAATGAAAGTGGGCCCACGTGCACTCACGCGTTCGGGTTCGATATTTCCGAAATACCGAGCTTACGTCGCGACGTTAATTCAATCGAATTTAAATAAATAATTGCGCTGGCGAAATTATTATTTACGTCGCTAACGAATTAATTCTAAATTAACTCGTTTGCCCGAATTAAAATCTGATTTTAATTCCGCGTCGAAATCTAATTTCGTCTAATATATCGAATATATTAATACATCGATTAATTCCGAATTAATCGTTCTCTCTCATTTAGACGACATTTTATCCCGGATAAAATATCTCCGTTATTAATCCTAGATTAATTTTCTCTCTCTTCTGTATAATCCCAGATTATTCAAGAGTGCGAGTTGTGCGTCATCGGTGGATTATCGGGAAGCGACCCATGAGATCCCCGGATAATTTGGCAGTAAATACGGTCGTCGGAGTATCCGAATCACGTACGTACCAAGTACTACGTTCTACCGACTTACGAGACAAGGTCGACTCCTAGCAAAGCACCAAGTCTACCCAATTCTCCGGACATATCCATTTAAGAATATTAAGATCTGTATCAAGCGTAGTATACTAATGTATTGTGCATATCGGCCCAGTATCGGATAATCACGTGCTAGGGCTGGGGCTGGATAAGTGTCTGCCCCGTCCGAAACACATATCGGATGTCTGGTAACTAGTCTCTATAATCGGATATTCATGACCTGGTCATAATATCACGATTGGATGCGCATCACTTTAAGAGCACTAATACCGTATCCTGCGTGACATCATCTCCATTATGACTGGAGTGACACTTCCGTCTTGACATCACATCCAATAGACTACGATTCTCAATATACCCGGCATTGGCGTACACAGACCGGTTTAGTAGTCCTAGACGACCTCAACTAAAGTATATCGATTGTCGTAAGCATTAGCGATGTAAGTCTCAGGTTAAGACTATACACACCTACCTACTTGATTTCGGCCTCCCATAGACACACCGTCATAATACCAATGGGATTCCGAGGGGTCTATCCAGAGCGAAGCTGTTTCCCATACCATCGGTGAAACACGACCTCCTATCGCACTTGCATAAGTATCCAATACTTATATATAGGAGAACTATGCCGTTGTGCCCTCACAACGCACACAAGTGCAATACTAGCCTATTCCGCATTATCGATGTCCAGTCTCGATAATACTACGGCTAGGGATATTTAATGATTAATCCTTCGTGGACTGATACTGTCTCATATCATATCTCAATCCAGGAACTAATCATAGGGACCTCTCTTCATTTATATATTATGGTGATCTAATCACAAATGATGAGAGTGCAATTTCCTTGTTACATAGTTAATTTTGCTACAACAACACAATGATTCTGTGCAAATAGTGACGCTATGGTCATATTATCCAACACTTGTTGGGCCAAAGTTTAGTCTAGGATCATATTTGGGGGGCCTAAACATTTCCATTAAGTTCCAAATATGATAATTGGGCCTTAATAAGTTAATTGGCCTAATGGGCCAAAATTGATTCTATGGCCATATGGTGATTCCTATTGGGCCTAGGCATTAGGGGTCAGATCCATTTTGGCCAAAAGCCCAAGCCTAATGAATTAATTAAAAGCCCATTGGACTTTAATGAAATATTATTGGATACTGATTGGGGCCTTTGAGACCCAATAAGATTGGATTTGGAATCCAAGTCTTAAGGCACATAAATAAGTGTAATTATTTAATTTGGAATTAAATATGAATAGTATTTGATACAATTTAAATTGGATTTAAAATTATAGTTCGATATAATTCAAGAATACTTACTTTGAGTATTTATTCTTAAACGAGTTGGACTCGAGCAAATAAAATCGTTGTTTGAACATTGGATGGTCATTAATCAAAGATTAATTAATTGGATTAGATTGATTGAATAACATGTTGTGTGAAATACTTGGATGTATGTATGAATAAGGTACATCATATGGATATTAGAAGGGTGAGGGCAATTTTGGAAATTATTGTAATAAATTTAGAATTTATTAAATTGGACCTGCGTGTCCAGAATATTACCTCTTTTCTCATTGTATTTCTCTTCTCACCAATTCCCCTCAATGTAAATGAGGTTTCTTTAGAAGTATTATGTAATTGGGTACAAGTAGATAGTAAGCATAGTACTAAGGCGGGAAGAGGAAATGGAGAGATTTGTTCTAAGGAATAATTTGTATCATCTATATCCATCCGCATATCATTATTATTTATTTTGCGCTTTATTTTGCTTTTAGAATGCATGCTTAAGGGTGTATGATGAGACCTAATTAAAGATAATAAATTGGTTGCCAAATCACGACAAAAACCTTCATTTTATATTAAGCGTTTTTCCTTCCATTGAGTGATTCTCTCTCAAAATCCAAGATTGGCATTGGTTTGTTGGACAAAGTCAAGACCTTTGTCCATCTCGGATGTGTTTGAATCATGAAAGCTTTGTTCCATATCGTACATCTTGGGAAATTTATGATTTGTTGGCCAAAGTCAATGTCACTTCTTGTTCATCGACCTTGATTACGAAGTTTTCCCACTGTCAATGGGTCACGCTTAACTGGTTTCATTAAGCTTGTTGAGCCAAAGCCAAGGCTTAGTTGATTCAGAGGAAAAAGGTTAGGCAATATATTGGATATATTGGCATATATTGGATTATGTTTAGGACTTTGAGGTCCACCTACTGGATCTAGGAATTGGATGTGATCCACTTGATCTTAGAGATCTACCTAGTTAAGTTTCATACAACTTGTTGGCCAAAGTCAAGGTTGTGTGTTATTTAACGGGATCCTAGCCCACTAGGAAACAGGTTTCCCGAGTACTCCACATAGGGTTAGAGGCTCACTAAAAATAGTGGGAGGCAAGTATTAAATTTGCAATTTTCGTTTAAATATACTTGCCAATATGCGCTCATTTCATTTTTCGTCATTAATATTATATATATATATAATATATGATATATATATATATATATATATATATATATATTACTTGGACTAATATTCAATTGTTGTATTCATCAAACAGTTGGACTGTATTCAAACTACTTCATTTGTGGTTGGTTATATAGTTGGACTATGGTAATCAATACATTTGAATGTAATCGATCAATTGTAGTTGATTATATAGTTAGACTATAGTAATCATTATATTTAATTGTACCCGAAATTGTTGATTGGATAGTTGGACTATAGCAATCAAGATGGCTAAAAGATTAGCATTTAGAACATAATCCTGGGTGAAAATTTATTTAAATGGCTCTAATTTTCAGATTGGGAATAGAACTTCAGGATAGTCCTCGGAGCTGAGAAGTTATTCTATTTGATAGAGAAATATCTCGAGCATGAGCCCGGAATTGAGCGAATAGTAGAACATGAGCTAAGGAAGACTCATTGTGATGATAACTTTAGTGCTCAATCCATTATGCACAGCCAGGAGCTTATAAAAGGACATATCCCAATTTCCTCTGCCCAAACTGTGGCGAAACGGTCATTGGAAGCATGACTGCCGTATGGACAAGGCATACATGAAGGAAGTGAAGGCGGGACAAGGTTCCGGCTTCAAGAATGTTTGTATAAAACATGTTCACTACTGGTATTAAAATTGGATTTTTTTGATACTAGATGTGGTACATGAATTATATATACTGATGTGCGGGATCGTCTGATAAGCAGGAGACTGGCTTCAGATGAGATTGACCTGCAAGTCAGAACGGGACGAGATTCACTGTTTGGTCGTAGAAACCTAAGTTTTGGAACTTCCCTTTGGGTATGTACTTAAAATTAAGAGACTGTTATAATGTATCTAGTTTGACTAGAAACATATCTCTATATCTAGTTTAAAAACCCGTTGAGGGTATACTGTAGACAACAGAACCTGGGCGACGCTTTTCTATAGGCTCGCGGCCTAGTTGGCAAGTACGAAATAACATGGAGTCGCCACCCGGTGTGAACCGGGACAAAGATTTAAGGCCGCACTCAGCCCTCGCAAGGGAAGACCTCAAAACGTTGGGTTCGGAATGGTCCCTTACTTATGTCACTTGGATGATATAATTTGTGCAATGAACTAACCAGGTCTACTCAATAATCATGCTCAAGGTACTTAGATCTAACATGCTTTCATCCCAAATAATTTTCACACTGCATGTAACACACAAACATATGTGAACCATTGAGCACATGTATAAATCATTACCCAAACGCATCATAAACTAAGAACATGGCTAATGACAACCTAAACATGCTTTAACAAATAAATAAAACTAAATTAAACCATGCTTTAAATAATAAACATATAACCTAAAGACTATAACATGCTCAAATACAAATTTGGATGAGACGAGATAACGTGTATCTTAAGTGGTACGTGGCATTGTATCCCGAGTGCAGACCATACTACCGTCCATTCGGAATCGGCTATGGAATTTACGTCCGGGTTTCCATCCGATATACCACAAAAGGGAACACATATCCCGCTCACCCAACAATCACATCATGCTTCAAACGATTCTCATGCCATTATATATCAAAATAAATAAAACAACAATAAAGAAGATAAGTAGAAAGGTGCCCTCAGGTCTAACCTCGTTTGTCGTCTAAGAAAGGGCGTTACACGTCCGTTGGAAGGGTGAATGATCTGCAACTCTTTTAGTTCACCAACTCCACGTCTTTCCTCCTGCCTCGCTTTTTTGCTTGCTCGGGTGCTGTTTTTCGAGTCCGTTTTGCTTGCTGCTTCTTCTTCTGGGTTGTCTGCTGCTACGTTTCAGGTCACTGTCTGGATGGTTTAGCGGACTGGTTTTGGGTGATTTTGAAGGCTTAGGGAGGTGCGTTTGTGGGAGTTTTGGGCCTAAGGTGAGCTTAGAACGCGGAGGTAAACAAGCAACCGAAGCGAAAACAACGAGATTAAAATCCTCAAAATTCCATTTTCCAACTTTACCCTTCCAACGTCCGTTTCCCTTCCCCCCCCCGCGACTTTCATGACTAAGAAGTAGTTGCCTCCATACGAGACTCATCATTGGGCTAATGTGTAAAAATGCAATGCCTACAGTCGCCCCCACTTTGTTGGGACTTGTGCAGTGTGTGACAATGACAATCCTATCAAAGTACGTGCAATGCATTTTTACTTACCTGGCTCGCCAGCTGTCACCTGGTCTGCCTGCTGTGCTGAGTTGATAATGCTAAAACCCGTACCTAGGGCGTCGCGGTTGCGTCTCCATACTTAGAGTACCGCAGTGATGATGTTGGTTGTCTGAGTGCTAACCCCATACCTAGGGTGTCGCAGTGACGCCTCCGTACCTAGAGTGCCACAAATGTCTGAATAGTCCACATGCCGTACCTGGCGTGCTAACCCCGTACCTAGGGTGTCGCTGTGGTCTGAATGCTAACCCCGTACCTAGGGTGTCGCGGTGACGTCTCCTTACCTAGAGAGCCACAAATGTCTGAATAGTCCACATGCCGTACCTGGCGTGCTAACCCCGTACCTAAGGCGTCGCTGTGGTCTGAATGCTAAACCCGTACCTAGGGTGTCGCAGTGACGTCTCCGTACCTAGAGAGCCACAAATGTCTGAATAGTCCACATGCCGTACCTAGCGTGCTAACCCCCGTACCTAGGGCGTCGCTGTGGTCTGAATGCTAACCCCGTACCTAGGGTGTCGCAACGTGACGTCTCCGTACCTAGAGAGCCACAAATGTCTGAGTGCTAACCCCGTACCTAGGGTGTCGCAGTGACGTCTCCGTACCTAGAGAGCCACAAATGTCTGAGTGCTAACCCCGTACCTAGGGTGTCCGGCGGTGATATGTCTTCATGCCCGGAGTGCCGTACCTGGCTGAACTGATCTATATCCCCATACCCAGAGTGCCGTACCTGGCTGAACTGATATCTCCATACCCGGAGTGCCGTACCTGGCTGATCTGATAGATATCCCCGCCTATACCCGGAGTGCCGTACCTGGCTGATCTGATACCTCCATGCCCGGAGTGCCGTACCTGGCTGAAACTGATTTGAACCAATGTGGGCCTCGCCCAAGAAGCCATACCAATACCCGGCAGGTCTACTACTGATGCCGATTCTCTATTTTGCACACTGTAGTGCCTCTCTTTGAGATAATCTGATAGCTAAACATATTTTTGTCCTCAACGGATGCTTCGCGTCAAAGCCAAAGAATCTTCGAAGTATTCGACATACTCAAACCCAATCCCCTGAATGGGTGATCTGAACCAGACTCCTAGTGTGTGTGTGTGCTAAGGTTCCTTCGCAGCTTATTCCTTAAGTCAGCCAACTCGATGATTTCGCTTCGGAGAATCGGATCAGTGGGTCTAACCAACCTGGATGTCTGGGTCACATTCTGTGATTACTGTAGCATACTCAACATGATATGGTCTTCTTTTATTGCATCGTCTCTTTCTTTTCATTATTTTCCTTCATTTTTTTTCTTTTTTTTCTTTTCTTTTCTTTTCTCTTTTTCTTTTTCTGACTCACCTACCCTTTAAGGTAGCATTTCTCCTCATGGTGGTCCTAATACTCGCCCATGGGTAGCTTCACGCTTATCGGTTATAGGCGGTCTATTTCTTTTCTTTTCATTGCAGAGACTTTTCTTTCTTTATTTTCCAACCATATCATGTATCGTAGCATAGGCAAATCAGTGTGGACATCCAGGCAAACGGTCATTCACCGATCCACCATCTCTTCAACTAGTCATCTCATCAACCGCTCAGGCTTCTACTGTTGAGATACCTTTATCAAGTGCTTCATGAGTCCAGCCGAGATCAATCCATTCAGAATACCGGATAAGAGCGCGTCTCGCGCTTCTCGCTTCTAAGGCTTCTCCCTACAGCACATAATGTCATCACCGGACATATGTTTAACCATCAAAGACTTCTCTCTCACTCTTTTTTTTTTTTTTTTTCACTCACTCACTCAAAGGAATTCTTCCTCTTTACTGCTGACCATGGGCTTCGCCCCCCGGGATCCATATCCGAATTTCAAACTCAAAATGGGCCTTAACCCTCAGATTACCATCTGAATCTTAACACCGATGTGGACCTCAGCCTTAGGATTTCTTCCCAAATTCAATACAGTGCTTTCGCTGTTTCTGATTAGCTTGTCTTTGCCGTTTTCTCTTTTTATTCTTCGATACCTGTGAATATAAAAAAAAAACACAAAACACGCAAAAAAAAAGGAATGCAATAATGGGTTATATGTGTGCATGCATGCATGAGTTCTCTTTATCCCGTTGGGTTAGGTCTTCTGCGGATGACTATTCAGTCTTCTGTCCCTCAGGCAAAATACAACTTCAATCTGTCAACATTGATCGGCTCGGTGAACTCATTCCCTTCCAAGTCCGACAGTCTCACTGCTCCATTTCCCATTACCTTCTGAACAATGTATGGTCCTTCCCAATTTGGTCTGAACTTCCCTCTTGGGTCTGTCGTCGACGGCTTCGACTGCTTAAGTACCAGATCACCTTTCTTGATCTTGGTAGGACGCACCTTCTTATTAAATGCTCGGGCCAACCTCTTCTGATATATCTGCATGTGATGCAAGGACTTCATCCTCTTCTCATCCATCAATGCTAACTGCTCAAACCTCTGCGAGGTCCATTCTCGTTCAGGCAATTCTGCTTCTGCTAACACCCGCATGGACTGTATCTCAACTTCCACCGGCAGTACCGCTTCCATTCCGTAGACTAAAGAGTAAGGCGTAGCTCCAGTTGCTGTCCTTACAGAAGTTCTGTATCCCCACAAGGCATACGACAGCTTATCAGCCCAGTCTTTGTAATTCTCATCATCTTCGCCAGAATGCGTCTTTATTGTCTTGTTGGCTGCCTCAACTGCTCCATTAGCCTGCGGTCTGTATGGTGAAGACTTATGATGACCTATCCCATACCTCTGTAACATCGCCTTGGTCTCTCCCTGAAACTGGACTCCATTGTCCGTAACCACGTGATGCGGCATACCGTACCGGCATATGAGATTTCGGGCTATGAACTTAGCCATTTGTTTTGCCGTGACATTACGGAATGACTCGGCTTCTACCCATTTCGAGAAGTAGTCCACTGCTACCACTATAAAGCGATGTCCGTTTGACGCATTCGGCCGAATCTCTCCGATCATATCAATTCCCCATGCTGAGAAGGCCACGGTTCTGACAACCCGTGCAATTCTGTATGCGGCAAATGATTCAAATTCCCGTGCGCTTGACAATCATGACAGTGCCTTACCAGCTTCGCGCAGTCGGCTTCCATGGTTGACCAGTAAAAGCCTTGTCTCACAATCTTGCGGGACAAGTTCAATCTGTTCATATGCGGTCCACAGACGCCAGCATGCACTTCATCCATTATCTTCTGAGCTTCTTCCTTTCTCAAGCATTTCAGCTGAACACCGTTCGATTGCCTTTTGTAGAGTTCTCCCTTCAGACTCACATATTGAGCAGCCAACTTCTGAATGGCGATTCTGTCTTTTCTGCTCGCTTCCTCTGGGTATTCCCATGTTCCAGATACCTCTGGATGTCATAATACCACGGTCTTCCGTCATCGACCTCTACTCCCAAGATCCTCTCTATCTCATAAACCGGTTTGCTGGCCGTTGTCAACACAAGTGGTCTCATCACCAATTTCTCTGGATTCTCCCAGGTTGCGGCTAGCGTTGCCAATGCATCTGCCATCTGATTTTCTTCCCGAGGCAAGTGCTGAAATTTGCAGTTAGGGATAGCATGTGCTAGGTTTCTGAGGTGGAATAAGTACGGCTTCAACCGTTCTTCTTTTAACTCCCATTCTCCTTGCATCTGTCGGATCACCAACATTGAATCTCCGTAAACATCCACGTTCGTAGCTCTCAAGGCTATTAATGCAGTCAAGCCGAATGCACATGCTTCATACTCAGCCATATTGTTAGTTACCCTGAACGTCAACCTCTTGGCCATAGGCAAAGTCTCTCCCCCAGGGGTTACTATTACAATACCGATTCCGGCTCCTTTGCAGTTCACTGCTCCGTCAAAATACATCTTCCATCCTTGGACTGCTATAGCTTGGATTTCTTCGTCGGGGAATTCAAACTTGTACTGATCCCCTTCAACAGGTTGTAAGGCTAGGAATTCTGCCACGGCTCGCCCTTTGATTACCTTTGAAGTGAGGTACTCGATGTCAAATTCAGTCAACAGTACTAACCATCTGCCCAGCTTTCCAACTAGTGAAGGCACCGAATGTAGATACTTCAAAGGATTCTCCTTTGCGACTACTTGGATCTTGTAAGACTGGAAATAGTGGCGTAATTTCCTGGACACCCATACTACTGCTAGACAAATCTTCTCTACTTCCTGATAGCGGGCTTCGTACGGAAGCAGCTTCTTACTGAGGTAGTAGATGGCGTGCTCTACTCTCTGTCTCATCGGCTTGTACCATCATCGCCCCCAGCGCTTCGGGTTCAATAGCCAAATAAAGCACCAAAGGTCTGCCCTGTTTCGGAGGTCTCAGGACGGGAGGTTTCACCAAATATTCCCTTATTCTGTCAAATGCTTCCTGACACTGTTCGTTCCACTTTACCTACCGGCTGATCTTTCCTCAACAACTTGAATATGGGCTCGCATACTGACGTCAGCTTGGCAATGAACCGACTAATATACTGGATTTTTCCTAGGAAAGCTCTGACTTCTCTCTCTGTCTTTGGTGCCGGCATTTCTGTAATAGCCTTGATCTTTTCAGGATCCACTTCTATTCCACCACCCATTCCCACTGTGTGGCCGAGTAATTTACCTGACGTTACTCCGAATACACACTTCTTAGGATTCAACCGCAAGTTGTACTTGTCCACTCGTTCAAGGAACTTTTCCAACGCTTCTATATGCCCATCTCTTGTCTCTGACTTGACCATCATGTCATCTACATATACTTCAATCACCTTATGCATTAAGTCATGAAACAAAGTAGTGGCCATCCGTTGATAAGTGGCTCCAGCATTCTTAAGCCCAAATGGCATCACCTTATAGCAGTAAGTACCCCATTCTGTAACAAAGGCGGTCTTGTGCTTATCTTCTTCGGCCATGAGCACTTGATTGTATCCTGAGAACCCATCCGCAAATGAGTACATGGCAGATAATGCCGCACTATCTACAAGCACATCTATATGTGGTAGAGGAAAGTCATCCTTCGGGCATGCCTTGTTAAGATCTCTATAGTCAACACACATTCTGACTTTGCCATCTTTCTTCGGCACCGCACGATGTTGGCCAACCACTCGGGGTATTTCACTACTTCCAGGAATCCCACATCTATTTGCTTCTTAACTTCCTCTCTGACCTTCTCGGCCCATTCGGGTCTCATCCGTCGGAGCTTTTGTTTCACAGGCTTCATATTCGGATATGTTGGTATCGCATGCTGGGCAATACTTCGATCGACCCCAGGCATGTCTTCGTAAGACCAAGCAAATACTTTGGCATATTTAATCAATATCTCTTCTAAGTTTCTCTTCGCTCTTCGGCGGTAACTTCACTCGCAATCAAGATTTCCTTGGGGCTCTCAGGCGTACCAAGGTTGAATGTATTTGTTTTGACGGAGTTGATATCGAATATGCTTAAGTCATGCAAGTTAGAAAGTGGAGACTCAGTCAAGTAAGCAAAATTATTGTCTTTATTGCCAATAATAGAAGGAGTACACTCAAACAAATCTGGAAGGAAAATATCTTCATCCTCTACAGATATTTCTCCCTCTACAACAGGGTCCTTCTCAAATTTCTTGTCTTCTTCGAGAGTCAGAGTCTCCAACTTCATAAGTTCTTCTTCCCACTCTTCTTTCTTCACTTCTTCAACCAGCGGATTTTCTCCCAACATGTCCTGGAAGATCTCGAACCCTGGCACAACAATCCCGTTCACTTCTACAGGTTCAGGCTCTCCTTGATACCCCGATGCTTTGACGAAGCATTCCATCAACTTCAGCCCCTTCTTCTTGGCTTTTGGCTTGTCATCATCAGAACGGTATCCCAAGCCCTTCCGAGTATTCTGCCCCTTGAAATCCGGTAGTTTCGAACCTTGACCTGGCTCAAATTTCATCTTCTCTCCATAATTCGGGCTACCTTGGGATCCACCCACTCCTCAAAAGTTGCCGACACTTGGAACCTCGTAAAAGGTTGTATTTCCAAGGTGGCTACAGCATTATCCGCTTCAGCTCGTATGGTGACAATTTCCCCTCCATATGGGAACTTAATCATCTGATGTAGAGTAGAGGGCACCCCTCCAAGCCCGTGAACCAAGGCCTTCCCAATAGTAAGGCAAATGTGGCTGGGATGTCCAGCACTGTAAATTCAACTTCATCTTCTACTACTGGGCCAACCTTGACCATTGCGACAAAAGTACCTTCGACTCCTCGTTTACTATCATCATAGGCTTTGATAGTCATGTTAGAGGGCTCAACTCAGTTGGCTTAATACCCAACCTTGCCAGAATTTTCAATGGGCACACATTGATGGAAGAGCCATCATCCACCATCACACAAGAAGTCTTCTTGCCCCTCCTCAGCTCGGATAAAAAGAGGCCTGTTGTGGTTTCTTCCTTCAGCCGGGAGTTCTTCATCAGAGAAAGTAATATGTTGAGCCTCTTTCCTGCACTGACCCCACAAACATTGCTGGATTAGCGTCCTCGGGTACCACTATTTTGCTCAGAGCCTCCACCATGGCCCGCCTGTGCTCTCCAGATGCACATAACAACTCCCAGATGCTTAAGTGTGCTCGGGTTTTCTTCAGTTGCCTCAACACCACATCTCCTTCGACAGGCTCAGTATTCTCAGTCACTTCTCGGCCGTCTGTTAGCACTTCTTTCCCCTTCTCAACAGTATCATTGTAAAAGCGCCCACTCCGGGTCATGCCTTTTACTTCTTCTTCCTCACCACCACTTGAGAAGTCTTCCCAGAAATCTTTCTTCTGTTCCACCTCATCTTCACTATTACTGTCCCAAATACCGAGGCAAAAGGCTGTTTGGTCAAAGGTTTGGAGGACAAGGTCTTCTGGTAGGCCAGAGTTGATCATGTAAGTAGGTGGGGGAACAGAGTGATAATTGGGTAGAGGATTGCGGTGAGTGTTTGGTTGTTCTTTTTCAGGGTCAGGGATCTTTGGGAGTCTATTAGGTCTTGGACTTCATGGCGAAGCCGGGCACAGTTGTCGGTGTCATGGCCAGGCTGTTGGTGAAAATGGCAGAAACGGTTCATGTTTAGGTTTGACGGGGAGGATTTGGGAGTGGTTTTTGTTCTAGGGGTTTTAACAGCCCTTGCCTCAGTAGCTTCTCCAGTACCTTGGACAAAGGTCTGCCCAAGTTAGAAAAACGCCTATTCCTTATGGCCGCAACCTCCGCAGTAACAGGCTTAGCACCTGAGGATCCTCCGACAGTCCTCCTGCTCAAACTAAAGAACTTTCTGTTCTCAGCCTCCTCCTCTTCAATATCCATTACAGTCTCCCTTAACTGGCGGAAGTCTGCAATCATCGATGTCATCCTTCTGAGCTTACCATAAATCGAGGGTTTAGTCCCCTTGATGATCATTTTGATCTGATCTTTCTCGGAAGGCCTGGTCTGCATTTTCAAGAGCTGGCTTCTCCAGCGGTCAACATACTCTTTAAAGCTCTCCTCAGGCTTTGCTTAGTATTCTCCAAGTCGCGGAGCGACAAGTCGATCTCTAAGTCAGTTACATACTGCTTCAAGAAGGCATCAGCCAACTCCCTCCAATCTTCTTTAACCTTCTTCTCAAGGCTATGATACCAAACCACAGGTGCACCCTCGAGTGACATTCCGAACATTTTCTGGACTTGGCGCTGAGACAGGCCGACCGAACTCATCACCGAGACATATTGTCGCAAATGGACCCTCGGGTCCCCATTCCCATTAAACTTTGCGATGTCGGGCATTTTGAACTGTGCGGGCAACTGCTCCTCAAAGGTCATTGAATCATAATCCAGTAGATCCTCATGCTTCCCCCTCAGCTTACGGGTGACAGACTCCATCTGATCACGAAGCCTTTGCATTTCAGCCTGAGTTCCGGCTATCCTACCAGCGGCATAGTCAGCCAGATCATCATCAAATACCGGAGCATCATCGTTTACTCCACTCGGAGGGCTCTCCCGCCTCTCATTCTCAGATCCTCCCGCAGCGCGGGGCACAGCCATATTAGACATGGCAGCAGTCAGAGCTTGCATTTGTTCAGTCATCTTGGCGAAGTTAGCTTCCATCTGCTCCATTCTAGACCCCTCGTTGACAGATTCACTCATATTCGCTGAAGGTCTTTTGACTAATCTTCCCTCTTCTCTAACCCAACGGGAATCTATGTTGTCTCTCTTAAGGCTACGTGTCAGTGCATATATGTGCGATGCATGTAATAGATAAAATTATAAAAAGAAATTTAAACTACTTGGCCCATTATCATTTTAAAGTATTTAATCACACCATCGCGCGGTGCAAACTTGTCCCAGTTGAAAAGGCCCAACAGGTTTACACTTTACAATGATATGGCTAAATGACTTCAAATGATAAAAGGCCCATTCACAAAGTGGCCCACCGGCATTTTAGAAGCTTTTGGCCCAACTGTCAAAGGACACAAACTTGCCCCAGTTTAAATGGCCCAACAAGTTCACATCTTTTGACAAAAGGTCCAACTGGATCCAAATGACGGCGGTCCAACACACAAACATAAAATAAATAACTACGGTTCTTCATGGTTAAGTTTCACAAGTGGATTCACGGGGCGCGGATAAAGGCTCTCGTTTGACGAAGGATTACCCACAACTAGGACTCCCCACTCAAGGGTTCAAGCGACCAAGTGAGTGCACCCTTTTTTATACCTTACGGTACGTGCCAACGAGTTACGGTGTGTGACTAACTGTCGAATGGATTTCCCGTTGTAGATTCCCCAGAGGGAAGGTGGAGCGAGGCTCTCTTAAGTACCCAAGCCCCTTAGGCTCTTATCGCTTGGTGTCAGGAATAAACAACGAGTCCTCCAAACTAGTATGTCACAACGAGCTACAAGTAATGATTTATCTAGGTGCCTTCACAGCTTTTCCCCGAAGGGTAGTGAGTGAAGGAAGACACCCAACCATCACCTAGCTTCAACAAAGCCTTTGATTAACCCCCTCAACCCACTATAGAAATGGTCAACTAATGCACAAATTATACACATCACAAGACATGATTTCGAGGCCATTCTCTAATATCCCCAGTGGAGTCGCCAGACTGTAGACAACAGAACCTGGGCGACGCTGTTCTAGGCTCGCGGCCTAGTTGGGAAGTACGAAATAACATGGAGTCGCCACCCGGTGTGAACCGGGACAAAGATTTAAGGCCGCACTCACCCTTCGCAAGGGAAGACCTCAAACCGTTGGGTTCGGAATGGTCCCTTACTTATGTCACTTGTGATGATATAATTTGTGCAATGAACTAACTAAGTCTACTCAATAATCATGCTCAAGGGTACTTAGATCTAACATGCTTTCATCCAAATAATTTCACGCAATGTAACACAACAAGCATATTGAACCATTAAATCACATGTATAAATCATTACCCAAACATCATAAACTAAGAACATGCATAATGGACAACCTAAACATGCTTTAACAAATAAATAACAAACTAAATTAAACCATGCTTTAAATAATAAACATATAACCTAAAGACTATAACATGCTCAAATACAAATTTGGATGAGACGAGATACGTGTATCTTAAGTGGTACGTGGCATTGTATCCCGAGTGCAGACCATACTACCGTCCATTCGGAATCGGCTATGGAATTTACGTCCGGGTTTCCATCCGATATACCACAAAAGGGAACACATATCCCGCTCACCCAACAATCACATCATGCTTCAAACGACTCTCATGCATTATATATCAAAATAAATAAAACAACAATAAAGAAGATAAGTAGAAAGGTGCCCTCAGGTCTAACCTCTTTTGTCGTCTAAGAAAGGGCGTTACACGTCCGTTGGAAGGGTGAATGATCCGCTACTCTTTTAGTTCACCAACTCCACGTCTTTCCTCGCTGTTTTGCTGCTCGGGCTGCTGTTTCAAGTCCGTTTCGCTGCTGCTTTTCGCTGCTACGTTTCAGGTCACTGTCTTGATGGTTTAGCGGACTGTTTTGGGTGATTTTGAAGGCTTAGGGAGGTGCGTTTTGTGGAGTTTTTGGGACTAAGGTGAGGTAGAAACGGAGGTTTAACAAGGCAACCAAGCGAAACAACGAGATTAAATCCATCAAAAATTCCATTTTTTTCCACTTTTTGGGCTTGAAGGGGGTTTTTTTTACGACTTTGGGGGCTGAATGACTAAAAGTAAGTTTGGCGACTTGGCTCCATTTGAGGCTCATCAGTGGCTAAGGGTGTAAAAATGCAATGCCTACAGGTATACCTGTATATTCCGAAAAAGGAGCGGGTGGTTTTGTTTACAAAGATGAGATCGGATTGGATATTAGATGTAAATAACAATATTTATATTTATAATATAAAGGAATCTCAAATATTAAACATGACAAAACAATAGCTGAAAGAAATAGGCTCAAATTAAGTGGAATCAAATGAGACTTATTTGTGGCATTGTTTGTCTGGGGACACATAAACAGGGACTCTTATATCTACACTTTCAAAGAGTGGATACTAGGTAGATTTTGATTTAATTCAAATGAATGTCTACATCAGTTTATTAGGCAAAATCCTAAAACAACAACCTTTTACTTGTAAATTGCAGTGCCAAAGTGCAACCACCGATCTGTTAGCCTTCGTTCATATGACGTAACTGGGCCCATATCTAGCTAGTAGAGGTGGATATGAATACTATCGTAACTTTACGGATGTGGCATCAGCGTTACGGTTTGTGTATCTTATGAAACACAAGTCAGAAATTTTGAGTAAGTCAACGAGTTTCGACACAAAGTATTAGAATATACGGTCAGACCATAATGGACAATAATGTAAACGATGAGTCGCTCTAAGGCTACCAATTTCCTCTAGGGATAACGCATTGAATAGTGCATACTTTATTTTGAATAAGGTTCCATGAAAATCTGTTAGACAGACTTCATATTAGATATGAACAGAAAAAACCGGTTTCTCATTCTGACGATTTGGGAATGCTGGGCATACTCTAAATGTTTGGGTGATACCAAACTAGAACCAAATCGGATAAGTGTCTAATTTGTAGGGTTGTCTAGGGAAACCAAAGTATAGTACTTATACAACTCACAAGAGAACAATGTACTTATTGCTCTCCATGCGGTTTTCCTAAGAGGAATTCCTATATGCAGTGTAAGTGGGAAGAAAGTAAAACTCGATGAAAATCGGAGTGATACTGTTCCAGGGCACCGACTCCTTTAAGGAACACAAACAGTTCATCAGGGATGAAACTGTACCATAATCTTCGAATACACAAGAACCGCGTAAGTCGGAGAGAGTCAGAAAACAACCTAGGAGGTATGGTTTCTGATCTCACCTCATGTAGATATCAATCTTATTGAGGGATGACTGACTACGTATGAGGATGTGATACAAGGTATCGACTCCTTTTATGGTAAAGTGCCATGAAGTCCAAATGGATTCCATGTATACCAACCAAGTTTTGGACACTAGTTGTTTGTACCAGAAGGCATTGTGCCTATTGGCACTAAATAGGTCTTCAAGGAAGACTGACATGGATATCAACATAAAATGTACATAGACAAGCTTGTACATAAATGTATCGTCAATGACATAATGTTGATTACGATGAAACTTTTTCAACCTGTTGCCATGATTAAATCTATTCGGATAATGCTTGCTATGTTGCATATTTTATTTATGAAATATGACAGCTGGACGCCAAATCCACTTTCCTTAACGGAAACCTTTTGGAGGATGTAAAAACATCCTGACGGTTTTTTCGGGCCAAAACATGCAAACAAGGTTTGCAAGTTAAATCGATCCATTTATGGATTGAAGCGAGCATTGCTTTCTTGGAACCAGTATTTTGATGTAATCATAATGGTATATGATTTAATTCAAAATGAAGATGATTCTTGTGTATATAAGAAGGTTAGTGGGAGCGCACTCAAAATGATTGTCCTATACATTGATGATTTATTGCTTCTTAGCAATAA
>SKCR01023521.1:0-43727 GCA_019454045.1 Zanthoxylum bungeanum
ATTGCCATGTCATAATGTCTGTTATACTCCTCTAATTATTTCTTGTGCCTTAAGTATCATTGATTCTCTAATGATTTATTTATAACTATTATAAATATTAATAATTCTATTGTAATAGAAAGACTTGAGCGCTCTAACTGTTCAAGTACCGAATCAACCCTTAAAGAAGATACTTATCTACTTCTCGTAAGAAATGGTGGATTCTATTTATATGTAAAACTTCCCCAGCCATATATCAAAGTACGTAGTTATTAGGCGGGATTGCTACACTAACCTCACCTTTGTAAATCAAAGGATATAGCATGTCATATAGTAGTTCATAGTACACTTCAGATTCAAATCAACCCATATATGATCATCCATTATACTGATATAAATTTATTTGCTTAATAGATATTAAAACAAACTTATGTTTATCTTGGTCCAGTATTATATGATCACATCTAAGTGTCTCTATTCCCATATCACCACATGAACGATCCTTGATTAAGGTCATTATATATTTATTGAATGGACGGTAGCTAAAGATAAACCATAAAAAAGTACGCATATTTGTTTGCTCTCTATATTCAATTTTAGATTACTAATTTTAGACTTAAATCCTTTTGTGTGTGACACTCATACACTAAGTCTGAAAGTACATAAGTAATCAAAGGTATGCAAGATGATTTACCTTACCATATGCAATGTATATCAAATAATTTGATAAATGAATAACGCATCGTTTATTATATCAAAATAATTTTATCTACATATTACATGAATCTTTATGCATATATCCCAATAATCTCCTACTTGCACTAGAGAAAATGAGACATTTCGTATAATCCTAAACCCTCTAGGTGACCTTAAAAAACTTTAGCTGTTAAGGTCTTTGTAAACGGATTGGCCAGGTTCTCCGCAGATGCTATCTTCGTGATGTTAATGTCTCTCATCTGCACTATCTATTTGGTGAGATGATATTTCATCTCTATAAGATTCCTCTTTTTATGGCTTCTTAGTTCTTTGGTATTCGCCATTGCACCACTATTATAGCAATAAAGTGTGAGCGATTTATCTATATCTGGAAAAACGTTTAGCTCTTTTAAGAAGTTCCAGAGCCAGACTGCATCCTTAGCTATACTCAGCCTCCATAGTAGAGTCTGCAATACATTATTGCTTTATACTCCTCCACACAATAGCTCCACCACCTAAGGTGAATACTGATCCAGATGTTGATTTCTCAGAATCTATATCCGTCTGAAAATTAGAATCAGTAAATCCTCCGAGGAACATATCCTCACCAGAATATATAAGCATATAGTTTCTCGTTGTTTTAAGGTACCTGAGAATATGCTTCAAAGCCTCCCAATGATCAAATCATGGGTTAGATTGAAATCTAATAACTATTCTCAGTGTATAGTATATGTCATGTCTCGTGCATAACATAGAATATATGAGACTACCAACTACAGAGGCATATGAAATATATCTCATCTCCCTAACTGTTTGAGATGTCGTAGGAGACTGTTCCTTTGAAAAATGAATTTCATGTCAAAAAGCTAAATTTACTTTCTTAGAATTTTGCATCCCAAATTGGACAATAATCTTGTCGATATAGGATGTCTGAGACATAGCTAACATTTGTCTATTGCGATCTTGAATAATCTAGATCCCAAGTGCATAACTAGCCTCTCACAAATCTTTCATTTGGAGTTGGTTAGCTAGTCAGGATTTTATGTCCGATAATACTTTTACATTATTCCCAATGAGTAAAATATCATCGACATACAATACGAGCAAAATCACTTTATCATCAATGACGTGTTTGTAAAAACAAGGCTCATCAATATTATGCTGAAAGTCATGAGACTTGATTGTCATATCACATCTTAGGTTCCAAGATCGAGATGTTTATTTCAGTCCATAAATGGACCTCTGCAGCTTGTAAACACTTTGCTCTTGACCTTGGACAATGTGTCCCTCTGGTTGTACCATATTGATACACTCATCGAGATTGTCATCCAAGAATGATGTCTTGACATCCATTTTCCACATCTCATAGTTATAATATGCATCAATGGATAGAAGTGTGTGAATAAATTTGAGCATGGCTACTGGCGAGAAAGTCTCATCATAGTCGACTCCCTCTTTCTGGGTATACCCATTGGACACTAGCCTACTTTTAAAGATCTAAACCTTCCCATCTAGTCATCTATTCCTCTTGTAGATCCAATAGAAGCCTATAGGTTTTACCCCAGACTAAGTTGGAGTGCATTGACTCTATCTCGTGATTCATGGCTTTGAGTCATTCTGGTTTATCAGTATCATTCATTGCACTATGATAGGTCAATGAATCATCTACACCATCTCTAGATACGGCAACTTATGCCTCTCCATTTCCTAGATAGCGATCAAGTTGTCGCACAACCCTCCCATAAAGTCTAGGTGATAGATCCTTCTGATATACTTGTATCGGACACTCAGACGTCGAATGTGCTACATTATTGTCAACAAATATTGTCAATGGTGTACTGGTCGACCTAATATGTAACTCATCGAGTACTATTTTACTATGAGGTTTGATCTCTCTCATATAGTCCTTCTAAAAAAATGTGGCATTTTTTTTATACAAATACTTTGTTATCTTCTGAACTATAGAAGAATCCACCCTTGATTTCTTTCACGTAGAAATGTCACAAACTAGCTTTCTATAACTTTAAGGGTGTCTTAGGATTAGATTTAGATGGAACTGTAACATCCCAACTTCTGAAGATGTTACCGCCAAGTAACAAATTACTCTATCACCCAAGCCTTTACCTTAATAATTATATGCAACACTGCTCTTATAATTATCTGACGTTCAACCGACACATGCATAATGTAAAATTCATACACAGTATCTAGTATAATTAGTCACACTGATGTTCAATAAATGATTCTATATACATAACTTTTAAAACATAACACTGACTATATGTACATCAATATTGTTACGGAGGAACGGAGCCGAGTGCAGCGGAACGCCCGCGGGATCAAATCCCGAGCAATTTTTTTTTTCCGGCAATACCCTAAAATGTGTATTAAAATATTTACTTCCATAAGCTTAAATTATTCCAATGCATTAAAATTCATATATCATCCTATATTAATTTTTCCATACATCAATATAATTTTCCATAAGCTTAAATAAATATTCTAAACACATTTTAATAAATTTATCAACACTTAATAAATTATCCAAGCATCAAAATATTCTCCAACAATTGTCAAATATAAACCTAGCATATAAAATCAATATATCATCCATACATTAATTTTATATACACTTTAATGCTTGAAATTCCTCACATACATGCTTACAATTATCCAACAATTCCATAAATAATTTTTTCAACATCAACAACCCAACAATAAATTTATAAAATAAATTTACCTACAATAGCTTTTAATCCTTGCCAATTTGAGAAGCTTTGCATATAATCCCCAAATCCACCAAGCTCTTTAATCTTCTTGTTCCTCCACCAAATCAAGTTTCTTGATGAACAAATCTTGGTGACGAAAAGGTGGTTTGATCACTCAAGAATGACAACAAAAACTTCCCTAAGATTTAACTCTTAAACCCTAGAAAAACTTAGATTTCAAGCACACAAATTGATCCTTAACTCTTAAGGATTAATTCCATGTTCTTGATAAGAAGTTGGGTAATTTTTGGTGTGAAATATGGCTTGAATTTTGAGAGCAAAATCAATTCCTTTTCTTTTCTTGCTCGGTAGTAGCTAAACCAAAGGAAGGTGGTAGTTGTTCTTTTGTTCGGCAGAGGGCAGCAAAAAGAAGAAGTGTGTGTTTTTTTTTTTTTTTTTACTCTTTTGTGTTTTTTTAATTAAAATTAATTAAAGGAAAAACAAACCAAACCATTTATTAATAAACCATGGTACAAGAGAATCTTTTCCCTACACCACAAATTTCAAAAAATTAACTTAACCAAGGTTAAAAAATATTCACACCAACCAAGGTAACTAAAATACAATTAAATGATTTTAGTTACTTTAACTAAAACATTCAATTACATTAACTATAATTACCTTAAATAATTAATACCTTTATTTGTATAAACTAAGTAATTAATTTTGTATATTAATTTAACAATTAAATTAATTCACTAATTAATTACTAATTTTATGTAAATCAAATTTACATCTATTATACAATAAACTTATATCAACTTTTGATATAAAATTAATTAATTCAATTAAATTAATTCATCTCATGAATTATCGGATCAAACAATTTAATCCTAAAACCCAAAATACTTTGTCAACATTTGACGGAAGTCGCCCTAGTGCTCAACGAGTAAACTTAATATAGTGGAACTCTCTAGGCTCACGTACGGTTGTTACTTATATATATACATATATATCTCATATGCTTGCATACATATTCATGAAGCTCTGCCAACCTACAAATCATGGCTAAAAACAACACGACACGCTGAACCATACAAGTTGAGGTTAAAACGTTAATGTATAGTCCTTTCGTCATTATCGTCTCCTATTGAGTAAGATTATAGTTTTATTGTCAAAACCATATCTACTCAAAATAAAATAAAATTTCATAATTATATTCCATTAATAAATAATATATGCAAAACTCTTTTTCAATATTATTTATAATGTTAAAGAAATAATTTCTTCAACGAACTTTCGGCCGAAAGATTTCCGGAATATACTCTGAAAATTTCTGGAAACAAAATCCAACCATATGGACTGACGAATCCTCATATTGACACACACCGATCTTCGTGAGCATCGGTCTATACCTAACAGTCATCCAGAGGTCAGACCATAAAAAGTTTCTGACATGCTTGGTATTAGGCATAGAGGATCACTCACAAGATCACTGTGGTGTCTCAAGTCAAAGGACCACAATAACTACTCAACTCGTAAAGATAACTATTGACAGTTTTATGAAATATCTATTAGTCATCTTCTATGAGTTTATTCGATATTCATTCCACTAATGAATATCCACATTTCTATACGAACTTCCGCTAAACTCATAGTCTGTTGAGACAAACCATATGTCTATTACATATATAGACAATGCACTAGTCTTACCAATATAATGACCGACCCATGTCAATAGATCTACACCAGGAATAATTTATATTCGAGAGAATGCGTGATATTTCTCAACATCATTTGCAACTCTTGTAACTATATCACCATATATTGTAACTCTCGGGTCTTTACTAATTTCATATAAGGTTCCGAGTGAAACTCGAAATCTCTAACTTTTAGAGTAATCTAA
This sequence comes from Zanthoxylum bungeanum, assembly GCA_019454045.1. NCBI lineage: Eukaryota > Viridiplantae > Streptophyta > Magnoliopsida > Sapindales > Rutaceae > Zanthoxylum > Zanthoxylum bungeanum. The sequence continues at coordinate 5,290 of SKCR01023521.1, forward strand.
CACTTAGATTTACAATATATAAATAAAAGTAAGAAATTACCATACAAGTAAATAAATAATAATGATAAAGAAAACATTACATTGCATGAATAATAAATACTCATACAAAAAGTGAATGGTGCTCGATCACCATTTCCAACAAATACATCATTCATAATGGACCCAAACCGCCCTAGTGACTGCATCGTGTATCTTTTCCTATATTCATGTCTCCAAAATATTGAGATGACTCATTAGACAATAGGTCATGCAAAACTGAAGAGTGGAGGATGAGTCTAGAGACCGAGGGAGTGGATAAAATAAATAGTAAAACATATTTATCAAATAAAATTCAAATTTACTATATTGGATATTTTAGAAAACTGAATCAAAATAAAATATATCACTATAAAATAAATTTGGTATCTAAAATAAAATCAAGTCTAAAACCAATTTCATCATAAAACTGTATATTTATAAACCTAGTCATAAAACTAAATCTTTGTAAAACTCCTCATGAAACTATATCTCTGTAAAATTTATCGTCTTAGACAAATATCAACTTAAAACAACCATCTTTGTAAAACAATATATGTAAATCAATATCTCTGCATTCAGGAACTAACTCAACAGAAAGAATAAATCTATGAGATAGGGAGTTCTGACTCGTCAGCCATGATCTATCTCTTTACTCTAAGATATGGAGTTCTGACCCGTTATGCATCACCGTTGATCACGCTCTATATCTTTACTCTAAGATAAGGGATTTAGCCCGTAACTTTAACTATACATGTGCACATGGTTTTCCGTAATACTCTGAGATGAGGTTTGATCCACATCGTTATCAAAATCATATCTCAAAATAATGTTAATAACGTATTCTGAAATCCATAAACACAACATTCAAAACATATCTCAAGCTCAAAGAAATCTTAAAACATGTCTCAATTTAAATAAATCTTAAAACATATCAAAATCATCTCAAAGTAAACATGTCTCGACACATATTCAATATCCCAAAATATCTCTTGTATATCACTTCTCAAATAAAATCAAATTATCAACTCAACAAAAAAATATCCACTTAATGCATATGTCGCAACTTCGAGATCAAGCGTTGTCGGGAGATGGATTTCGAGATGAATCTGGCATGAAAGAATAAATATCAGTTAGGTTAAGTCTTATATACATCTTTACCACATACCAAACTTAACCAATTCTTAATCTCTTTATAGCCATTTCACAGCTAGAAAACTAAGGTGATTAGATTTCCTACATATTTAACGGAACGCGAATGGAAGTTATGAAAGTTGGACAAATAGCAAACCATAATCTGCCATTTTAACTCGTATTGCTCTGCACATGAGATGTCTTCGAAAAGTTTTCGTAATCATTGGCCTTTTATGGATCTTGATTAAGATTCCTAGAACTTAAATTATAACCGAACTAATACACACTATTCAGAAGGAAATAGATTCAGGTCACATGTAGGGCAACCACTTTTCAAAATTCACCATAAATTCACCTTTCAATTAAAATTATGATTTTCGATTATGTTCAACTTCATAATGTTAATTTATATAGAATTTTACGGTTTATCAAATGAAAGATCAAATTCAGTTTATAACCAAAACACTACAACTTGTCCAGATTGAGCCTATGAACAAGGCAGAAAGTATGGAAATTTGTCGTAAATTCATGCTGGCATGTACAATTTTAGTTCTTAACTATGTTCGTCCATATTGTATCTAGTTTCCATATAAATTTATAATTTTCTAATTGGAGGTCTAGAACATATTTTATAACCAAAAAACTACACCCTGTGCAAACTCTCATTCTATTCGCTTTGGGTAAGTTTTTGGATTCTAAAACTTCTATCACCAATTTCAACGCTCTAGAACCATCCACCATCATTCCATCATCAATCCAACACACAAAAATATTTATTTAATTGGAATAAAACTTAGAAATCCAAAAGATTTAAAGGAACCTTTCCTAGTTCTCCAAGAATCCTACAAGTCTAGGGCTTCTCCTTTGCCTCTTGAGTTTTGATTTAAGAATAGAAGTTTTTCCCTTTCCCTCTCCTTGAGTGCTCGACCAAAGTAAAAATAAATTAAGATTGTTTTATTTTCTATTTTATTAAATATTAGTAAGTAGAAGATTATAGAGAAATCTAGCAAATTTTTGTGTTCCTAAAATTGGCAAACAAAATTGAGCTTGGTTTTGCATTTGATTTTGGGCTTGGTTTGGGCTTCATTTAGGCTTGGTTCACTTAGAAATTTTTTTAGGAATTATTGTTGTTGTGAAGTCCAGCTTGCAGCGCCGAAAGCATGAACAAAGTCATGCATGCAGACAACGCCGAAAGTAGAAAGCAACCCTTGCAAAGTTGAAAGCTGGCAAAACGTGTCCAAGACGTGTGGCACTCTTCACACGTTTTGGGCACTATAAATTGAGCCTTGAGTCCATTGATATGTTGGACAATTATGACCCATAGCGTCACTATTTGTACAGATCACGGTGTTATTGTACAAATTAACTATGTGACAAAGGAGATTGCACTCTTATCATTTGTGATTAGATCACCTAGATATATAAATGATAGGAGGTCCATGTGATTTGTTCCTGGATTGAGAATGATATGAGACAGTATCAATCCACGAAGGATAAATCATTAAATATCCCTAGTCAGAGCATTATCGAGATTGGACATCGATGAATGCGTAAAAGACTAGTATTACACTTGTGCGAGTTGTGAGGGCACAACGGCATAGTTCTCATATATTTGGGTATATGATACTCATGCAAGTGTAATAGGAGGTTGTGTTTCACTGATGGTACGGGAAACAGCTTTGCTCTGGATAAGACCCCTCGGAATTCCATTGGTAGTATGACTATTAGTCTATGGAAATCCGAAATCAGGGTAGGTGTATTTGGTCTTAACCTGAGACTTGCACCACTAATACTTGCGACAATCAATATACTTTGGTTGAGGTCGTCCAGGGCTTTAACCGGTTCTGTGTACGCCAATACTGGGTATATTGAGAATCGTAGTGTGTTGGGTGTGATGTCAAGACGGAAGTGTCACTCCAGTCATATGGAGTTGATGATCGCGCAGGGATACAGAACTGGTTCTCTAAATAAGGTTGCAATCGTCGGGATAATATGACTTGGTTATGATTATCCGATATTAAAGAGACTAGTTGCTCGTAATCCGATATATGCTTCGTACGGGGCAGACACTGTACCAGCCCCAGGCCTTGCATGTGATCATCTGATACTGGACAGAAATACGCAATACTACGTATACTACACCTGATACAGATCCTTTATTCCTGTAAGGATATTTCCAGAGAATTGGGTAGGCATGGCGCTTTACTAGAGGCCAACCTTGTCTTGTAAATCGGTATAAACGTAGTACGAGGTACTTACGTGTTCGGATAGTCCGACGACCGAATTTACTGCCAACATATCCGGGGATCTCATAGGTCGCTTCCCAAAGATTCACCGATGATGTATGACTCGAACTTTTAATTAATCTGGGATTAATAAGATGAGAGAGAAAATTAATCTGGGATTAATTACAGAGATATTTTATCTGGGATAAAATATCTTTTAAAGAGAGATAACGATTAATTTAGAATTAATCGGTAAATTAATATATTCGATATATTAAAAGAAATTAGATTTCGACGCGAAACTAAAATTAGATTTTAATTCGGGCGAACGAATAATTTAGAATTAATTCGCCAGCGACGTGAATAGTGACTTCGCTAGGCGTAATCATTTAATTGCGTCGCAACAGAAAATTCGTTAATTTAGAATTAGCGAACCCGAGCCCGGGATTATTTGCGAGCGCATTCGCATTTCGAATTCGAGTGCGGCACGCAAGTCAAATCAAGCGTCAAATCGCTAGTCACATCTAGCGTCACATCAATCGTCAAATCATGTCACTTTGAGTGATATGACAAGTGATTGATTGATTGATGTGATTGAGTGATGTGGTGGTTGTTGGCATTAAAAATTTGACTTTTTATTAGCCAAATTTTTGGTATATGATTTTAATAAAATCAAATACAAAATTAGACAACACTTTTTACTCTTCTCTCTCTCCATTCTCATTCTCTCTCACGCCCTTGGGGCTGCTCAATTTCTTCTTTTGCAAAGGCAGTGAGCTGCCGAGTATTTGAAGAAATAAAGGGAAGCAAGTGTGATTTTGTGGCAAAGTCGAGAGTGCTAGCACACTCCGGGATCAATGCGAAGGTGATAGGGAAGTCCACCCATGAGTCGGGAACCATTCGACGAATCTTGGAGCTTGACGAAGGACCAAAACCGAGCCAAAAACAGTGAGGAATTGCAGCCCACTGCCGAACCAGTGAAGAGGCAGAAAACAGAATTTTTGTTGCCTCTGCGTCGCTCAACCGCTCGATGTAAGTATTCCTCGATTTCTCGATTGTATTCACACATGTTCATGCTTGATTTATGATCCTTGGGACCCTTAGAATATCCAACAATGGTATCAAGAGCTTGGTTAAAAGCATGAAAAATGTTTAGGGCTTAAAATTGGGCAAACTTGATTTTGAGCATGATTAATGAAATTGGATTAATTAGTATGCTTAAATATGTTTTATTGAGGAATGATTGGATCAATTTGTTGAAATTATGTTTGGAATATTTTTCCCCAATTTTGTTGAGTTGGCCGAATGGTGATACCCTAAAATGTCTTGGGATTTTTGATTTTTGACAATTGGATGTGTTGGAAATCATTCGGGAATATGATTTAATGTCGATTGTGGAATTAATTGGATTGAATTCGAATCGGACGTAAAATCCCCAAATTACCGAGAGCATAAGAGCATGTAATTGGGTTTGATTTTTGTTAAAATGAGTTGGACATGTTTTAATGTTGATGGCATGATTAATTAGTACTAATTTGGTGTATTGGAAATATTGATTTGGGTGATTAATTATGTTAATACACTTTAGTTTAATTAAACATTAAATTTGGAATTTTTGTGTTTGATTAAATGAGCTTAAAATTGGATTTGGGCCTTTAATGTTGTAATTGAGCTTATTGGGCTTTGTTGTACAAAGTTGGGTTAAGGCAAATTGGATTGGATCCAATTGGACCCAAAATCTCCTCCATAAAACCCAAATGCGACTTAATGGACCTTTAAAGTTTAATTGGGCCTAATGGGCCAAGATAGATTTCTAGGCTTATGGGGTAACTCCCGGATTGGATTTTGGTTATTCGGTTTGACCCGAGTTGACCAAAAGTCCACGCCTTAAGAAATTAATTAAAAACCCATTAGACTTTAATTAAATTGACGTTGGACGTTAATCGGGCTTTGAGACCCGAAACGATTAAATTTGGAATTTAAGTCGTAAAAGTTCATTAATAAAGTGTAGTATTTAATTTGGAATTAAATAATCGGATTAGAATTAAATACAAATTGAATTGGATTTAATTGTGTAGTTTAATTTAATTCGAGAATTCGTACTTTAAGTATTTATTCGCAAAAACAAGTTTGACTCGAGCAAAATCAAATCGTTGTTTGAACATTGGATGATCATTAATTATCAGATTAATTAATTTGATTAGATTGATTGATAACATGCTTGTGTGAATACATGGTTGCGATGCATGAATAATGTATATCAGATGGATATTAGATGGGTGGGGCAATTTTAGAAATTGTTGTAATAAATTCGATTTATTAATTGGACCTGCGTGTCCAGCCTTATTACCTCCTTATTCTTTGTATTCTCTTCTCACCTATTCCCCTCAATGTAAATGAGGTTTCTTTAGAAGTGTAGTGTAACATGTAGAAGAAATATTTGTGCTAGCGGGAGAGAGAAATGGAGAGATTTGATCTAGGATCATTGTGTAAAGTATATATCCGCATATCATTATTACTTTATCATATGCGCCTTATTATGTGTTTAGAATGCATGTTTAAGGGTGTATGATGATGAGACCTTAACAAAGATAATAAATTGGTTGCCAATTTGCACGCGAAAAACCCTCAAACAATATTAAGCGTCTTTCCTTCCATTGAGTGATTCTCACTTAAGATCTAAGACGACATTGGTTTGTTGGCCAAAGTCAAGGCCTTTGTCCGTCGAGGATGTGTTTGAATCACGAGAGCTTTGTTCCATATCAGTGTCTTGTCCAAGTTGTGGTTTGTTGGCCAAAGTCAAGACCACTTCTTGTCCATCGACATTGATTACGAAGCTTTCCATAGTCAATGGGTCGCGCTTAACTGGGATCACTAAGTTTGTTGATCCAAATCCAAGGCTTAGTTGATTCAGAGGAAAAAGGTTAGGTAATACATTGGATGTATTGGCATATATAAGATATATGTTTCGGACTTGGATGTCCCCCTACCGGATCTAGGAATTGGATTGGATCCAATTGATCTTAGAGATCTACCTAGTTAATTATCATACAATTTGTTGGCCAAAGTCAGGATTGTGTGATATTTAACGGGATCCTAGCCCACTAGGAAACACGGTTTCCCGAGTACTCGACAGAGGGTTAGAGGCTCGCCGAAAAATAGTGGGAGGCAAGAATTGAATTTGCAATATTCGTTTAATTACTTGCCATACGCGCTCATTCAAATATCATTCGTCAAATAAATTAAATGTTAGTTGGACTAATATTTAAATGTTTTTTTGATTAAAAGTTGGACTATATTCAAACTATTCATTTATAGTTGATTTTATAATGGATTATAGTATTCAATATAATTGATATTAATCTATTAATTTATAGTTGATTAAATAGTTGGACTATTGTAATCATTATAAGATATAATACCACAAATCATTGATTAAATAGTTGGACTATTAAAATCAAGATAAAATTGAAAGATTGACGTTTAATACATAATCCTAGGGAAAATGTATTTAAATGGTTTAATTTTCAAATTGGGAATAAAATTTCAGGATGGTCCTGGAAAATAATAAGTTACTTTATTTGATAAAATAACATATTAGGCCTAAGCCCGGAGTTAAGCAAATAGTAGAGCATAATCTTTGGAAGATTTATTGATGATAACTTAAGTGCTTAATCCATTAAGCTTGTAGCAGTAGACTCCTTAATTTCTGAATCAGAACTAATGATTAGATCCTTAAAGTATGATAAAGAAATTGAAGGATCTTCATAAATCTATGCTTAGATTTTAGAAGTACTAAATTGCAATAAATAACTCTTGGAGAGTTAATGACTATTCTCAAGGAGACAAAGTCAAAACTTTGTAATTAGACAAGTAGCGCAAGGCGCACCTTACTTCGATATTCTAGAAGGCCATGGCTTGGCCAAAGGCTTCTGGAATATGAAAATGGCAAAAGCAAAATCATTATATTCTTCTAGGAAGATAAATGACATATCCCAAAATGTCTGCCTAAATTGTGGCAAACGGGATCGCGGAAGCGTGACTGCCATTTGAACAAAACAGACATAAAGGAATTGAAGAGCGAGCAAGGCTCTGACTTCAAATATGTTTGTCATAAATATGTTCACTACTAGTATTAAAATTGGATTTTAAATACTTAGTGTGGTACATAAAATATATGTATTGATGTTCAGAATCTGCTTTGAGCAGGATACTGACTTCAGTAGAGATTTAATCTGTGAATTGGAAACGGGACGAAAGTCGCTGTTTTAACCATACATACCTAATTTTAGGAACTACCCTTGAGTGTGTACTTAAATTAGGGAACTGTTATAATGTAACTAGTTTGACTAGAAACATTATCTCTGTATCAGTGTTTAACCCACTGTGGGTTTACCTTTATATTCTAGAACACTAAAGTGTTTTATTATATAATGATGATATTAAGATAAACACATTAGATGTGAATAACATAATTTATATTTTTGAATATAAATAAATCTCAAACATATTACATGACAAATAAATAGCTCAAACTGATTTGATCAGGCGAATCATATCATGGCATTGATGTCTGGGACACAATGAAACAAGACTCGTATATCTACGCTTTTGAAGAGTGGGTACTCGGACTGTTTTGATTCAAATCAAATAAAGTCTACGAATCTAGTTTATTGGGCAATGTGCCTAAAACACTATTTACTTGGTAAAAGTGTAAGTGCCACCGATCTGTTAGCCCTAGTTCATAGTGAAGCAAGTGGGCCCATGTCTAGCTAGGCTAGAGGTGGATATGAATAGTTCGTGACCTTTACGGATGTGGCATCGCGTTATGGTTATGTGTTTCTTTTTAAGAACACAAATCAGAAACTTTTACAGTTTCGACACGAAATAGACAAACAGATCGGCTATAGTATTAAACTGTCACGGTAAGACCGTAATGGAAAATACTTAAGCAATAAGTTTCTAAAATACTTGAAAGAGTATAGTATTCTTGCAATGAGGACTCCTCCCGGAACACGTCAAAGTGACGGTGTGTCCGAACAGAGTAACCGAATTTTGTTGGACATGATAAGGTTAATCATGAGTCGTTCTGAGCTACCATTTCCTTCAACGGATACACATAAACAGTGCAAGACCTTATTTTGAATAAGGTTCCATAATAATCTGTTTGACAGATATCATATTAGATATGAACGGGAAAGAAACCGGGTTTCTCATTCCTAATAATTTGGGTATGCTGGGCATATATTTGGATGATACCAAACTAAAACCCAAATTGGATAAGTGCCAATTATAGGTTATCATAGGGATACCATAAGTATAGTACTTATACAACTCACAAAGAGAACAATTGGATTGTTGCTCACTATGCGGTTTCCTAAGAGGAATACCGATATGCAGTGGTAAGTGGGAGGATAGTAAAACTCGATGAAAATCAGAGTAATATTGTTCAAGGCACCAAGTCCTTAATGGAACATAAATAGTTCATCAATGATGAAACTATACCATAATCTTCGAATACACAAGAACCGCGTATGTCGGAGAGAATCAGAAAACAACCTGGGGTATGGGTTTCTGATCTCAACTCATAAAGATGTCTATCTTTTTTTAAGTATACCAACTGACTACGTATGAGAAGTGATACAAGGTATCAACTCCCTAATTATGACAAAGTGTCATGAATCCGAAATGGATTCCATGTATATCAACTTAGTTTGGATACTAGTTGATGTACTGCAAGGCATTGTCCTATTGGTACTTTATAGTCTTCAAGGAAGACGTACATGGATGGCAACATACCAACGTATAAAGCTAGGCTTTTAGCGGAAATGTATCGTTATCAAACATTGTGCTGATTACGATTCAACCTTTTAACTGTTGCCACGGTAAATCCATTTGGATAATGCTTGCTAAAGCCTGCGTATGTAAGAGGTTAGTGGGAGCAATGCAGTGGCTGTCCTATAAAAATAATGATAATGATGTCATTTCTTGGAAATGATAATATGTAATTTCTTGGAAATGATATTCCCATAATAAAATCGGCAAAAGCTTGGCTTTCAGAAAACTCTCCGAGAAATCATACATTGAAAAATGTACGTGACCTGATGTCTCATACGCTTTGAGCATATGGAGTCACAAACAGGACAATCCGAGTGATAGTCACTGGATTGAAGTTAAGAATATCCTTTAGTATCTTAGAGATCTAAGGATATTTCTTAGTCTATGGAGAAGGAGAACTTGTAGTGACTAGGATCACTACTGCAAGTTTCCTAAACCGATAAGACGACTAGTCGCAAACGGTACTATACAGTTTGAATAACGGTACAGTGAGCTGGAAATCTTCCAAGCAAGATATTGTTACCGTAAGAACAACAAATGCGGGTTATTGCTGCAGCTGAGGTGGCAATAGAAGCCTTCTGGGTCGATAATAAATCTAATTAGATTAGATATAATTCTGTTAGCAGCTGATCTATGCTTGAGCACAGGCTAAAGAATTAATGGTCTCATCAACGATCCAGATACATACTTCGATAATTCATCTGATTCGTTCGGATCATACATCGTGGCGATGTGATGATCAAATAAATCACATCAGATGATAATCATGAAAATCCGCTGACGAAAGCATTTCTCAGCAGTTGAGAGCAACCGTACATAGTCGGGTGTCAAACACTCGAGTGACTGGCTATAGGCCAAGTGGAAGATTGTTGGACAATTATGACCCATAGCGTCACTATTTGTACATAGCACGGTGTTGTTGTACAAATTAACTATGTGACAAAGGAGATTGCACTCTTATCATTTGTGATTAGATCACCTAGATATATAAATGATAGGAGGTCCCTGTGATTTGTTCCTGGATTGAGAATGATATGAGACAGTATCAATCCACGAAGGATAAATCATTAAATATCCCTAGTCAGAGCATTATCGAGATTGGAAATCGATGAATGCGTAAAAGACTAGTATTACACTTGTGCGGTTGTGAGGGCACACAGCATAGTTCTAATATATTTGGGTATAGGATACTCATGCAAGTGTAATAGGAGGTTGTGTTTCACCGATGGTACGGGAAATAGCTTCGCTCTGGATAAGACCCCGGAATTCCATTGTAGTATGACTATGTGTCTATGGAAATCCGAAATCAGGGTAGGTGTATTTGGTCTTAACCTGAGACTTGCACCGCTAATACTTGCGACAATCAATATACTTTGGTTGAGGTCGTCCAGGGCTTTAACCGATTCTGTGTATGCCAATACTGGGTATATTGAGAATCGTAGTGTGTTGGGTGTGATGTCAAGACGAAAGTGTCACTCCAGTCATATGGAGTTGATGATCGCGCAGGGATACAGAACTGGTTCTCTAATTAAGGTTGCAACCGTCGGGATAATATGACTTGGTCATGATTATCCGATATTAAAGAGACTAATTGCGCGTAATCCGATATATGCTTCGTACGGGGCAGACACTGTACCAGCCCCAGGCCTTGCATGTGATCATCTGATACTGGACAGAAATACGTAATACTACGTATACTACGCCTGATATAGATCCTTTATTCCTGTAAGGATTTTCCGGAGAATTGGGTAGGCATGACGCTTTGCTAGAGGCCAACCTTGTCTTGTAAATCGGTATAAACGTAGTACGAGGTACTTACGTGTTCGGATAGTCCGACGACCGAATTTACTGCCAACATATCCGGGGATCTCATGGGTCGCTTCCCAATGATTCACCGATGACGTCTGACTCGCACACTTTTAATTAATCTGGGATTAATAAGATGGGAGAGAAAATTAATTTGGGATTAATTGCAGAGATATTTTTATATGGGATAAAATATCATTTAAAGAGAGATAATAATTAATTGGAATTAATCGGTAAATTAATATATTCGATATATTAAACGAAATTAGATTTCGACGCGGAATTAAAATTAGATTTTAATTCGGGCGAACGAATTAATTTAGAATTAATTCATCAGCGACGTGAATAGTGACTTCGCTAGGCGTAATCATTTAATTGCGTCGCAACGGAAAATTCGTTAATTTAGAATTAGCGAACCCGAGCTCGGGATTATTTGCGAGCGCATTCGCATTTCGAATTCAAGTGCGGCACGCAAGTCAAATCAATCGTCAAATCGCTAGTCGCATCTAGCGTCACATCAAGCGTCAAATCATGTCACTTTGAGTGATATGACAAGTGATTGATTGATTGATGTGATTGAGTGATGTGGTGGTTGTTGGCATTAAAAGTTTGACTTTTTATTAGCCAAAGTTTTGGTATATGATTTTAAATAAATCAAATACAAAATTAGACAACACTTTTTACTCTTCTCTCTCTCCATTCTCCTTCTCTCTCACGCCCTTGGGGCTGCTCAATTTCTTCTCTACAAAGGCAGTGAACTGCCGAGTATTGGAAGAAATAAAGGGAAGCAAGTGTGATTTTGTGGCAAATCGAGAGTGCTAGCACACTCCGGGATCAATACGAAGGTGATAGGGAAGTCCACCCATGAGCCGTGAACCATTCGACGAAGTTTGGAGCTTGGCGAAGGACCAAACCGAGCCAAAAATAGTGAGGAATATCAGCCCAATGCCGAACTAGTGAAGAGGTAGAAAACATAATTTTTGTTGCCTCCGCGTCGCTCAACCGCTCGATGTAAGTATTTCGCGACTTCTCGATTGTATTCACACAAGTTCATGCTTGATTTATGATCCTAGGACCCTTAGAATCTCCAACATGATAAGCATCTCAAAGTCTCATAAGTGAGAGTAATAGAGAGAGGTTGAGAGTTTTTGTAAAGCTTTAGGGTTAAGCTTGTAATTCTTTGTTTGTGAGTAATAAAGAAAGTTTTTCTCTCATTTCTTCTCTATTGTGTGTGTTTTATCACAACAAGTGGTATCAGTAGCTAAGGTTACTCGGAAGGATCTCGAAACTCGATAACAGAGGTTCGGTTCGGAAAGTTGGTTCCGACGAAAATTGTCGAAAATCGATTTTGAGGATACCATCAGACTTTTCACGGTGAGACGAGTACGGTGGTATTTTCCGGTGACCGATCGAAGCTCCCAGGACGCCGTACGCGCGCCACGCGCCTAAAATAGAGCTTCCCACGAGCCGCCACTCGCACACGCGCCTGCACGCGCGTCTGAAGGTTGAAGACGCTGAGTCAGCGCCCAGTCAGCGCCACGTCAGCGCACAGTCAGCGCCACGTCAGGGCACAGTTAGCGCCCAGTCAGCGACCAGCCAGCAGTCCCGTCAGCTGCCACGTCAGCAACCTGCCATGTCAGCATTACCTGGTAAATTTCAGAAAGGTCCCTGAACTTTCTTGAAATTACATTTAGACCATGTACTTTTTGAAATTGCATTTTAGTCTCTGAACTTTTTCGTAATTGCAATTGGTCCCCTGAGCTTTTGGAAATGCACTTTGCTCCCTATAATTTCTGAAATTTGCAATTTGGTCCATGTGTCAGATTTTGACAAACGAAGTGTCATTTCCATCATTTTTTTACCATTCCGGACGCAACGGTGAGCTCCGTTTTTTGAAATTCTACTTAGAATTTTTATGATGGATGGGGCAACAGAAAAAAGGTTTGGTTAACCAGTACAAACTATTTCACATGGAGAGAAGGATAAAAGACCTTCTGTATTTGAAGGACTATGATGGATCGGTATTGCTGGAGTAGAACCAGAAGGAATTTCCGATGAGAAGTGGGCTAATCTTCACTAGAAAACATGCAGTACTATTCGTCAATGGATCGACGATAGTAATGCACGTGTCTATTATGGAGAAAGCTGGAGTAGCTTTTCCGAGCAAAGACTGGCAACAACAAGCTGTACTACATCAAGAAGATGATGGGGTTGAAATACCAGGAAGGTACAGCTGTGGCGGATGACCGGTACATAATCACACGCGTATAACGCAAGCGCACGTATCGTTCAAGTAGTATAAAAGTATCGATCCCACGAGAACTTAATACCTAATCTATATGAGGTCAAATGATTACTAGTATCTAACAGGTTGTTTGATTGATTTGAAATGGTGATGATTCTAAATTTAAAAACAAGTAAATAAAATTGCACGAAAATAGGTTTAAGAAAATTATATATTAGGAAACTATCTAGGGTTGTGAATCTTTCTAATATCTTTAAAAAGATGAAGTGGTTATTTCATGTTTGTGTAATAAATCGGTTTACTAAACTGGAACACTAAATACTGCGAAAGCCTCTGTCGATGGTCAGACGCAAATACCCAGTATAACCCAATTGAACCATATGTCTATGTCAACCAAATTACCTGGATTCATTAAGTTTAAGTTCCAATTATGGCTACCCCCGCCCGACAGGTATATGTCTATCCTGTAAGGAAATCTATTAAAGGGTTATCTATCCTCAAGGAAGATCGTGGGCTATTAAGTCTAAGGCTGAAACCTAAAATTCCTTTGTCAAGTTTATTTTATATTTACCAGATCAAACCTATTAGTGGCCAATTAACAAGACGCATTAAGCTTAAGACTTAATAAGTAAACCTTTAAATTACCCAAACTATAAAATAACCCCTTATAAACTGGTGATATTAGAATTCATCACAACCCCAGATAACTAACTTAGTTACGACACATAACTAGGGCTAGTAAAAACTTAAATAAAATAAAAGACATAAAGTAAAATGCTGAAAATTAAATTCATGAAAAGTAAATGACGGAAAGTAAATGTTGAAATTAAATACTGAAAAATTAAATGCTGAAAAGTAAATGCTGAAAGTAAATTACTGAAAAGTAAATGCGGATAGTAAATTGCTGAAAGTAAATTGCTGAAAAGTAAATGCTGAAAGTAAATTGCTGAAAAGTAAATAAAGTAAAAGTACAATAAAAAAAATACTGAGGTAAAAGGATCCACTTTTATTACTTCTATTTTAGATATCTCCCTTAATATAATATATTAACTTTGCATGATAATTACCAACCAGCCATATAGGCGGTATCCAGATTAAGTCAAATTAATAATTAATTACCAACCGACCAATCATGCGGTATCCAGTTTAGTCAGGTTAAAACCAATTTAAATAATTACTAACCGACCAATATGGCGGTATCATCGTTAAGTCAGGTTTTAACTAGTTTATATATTATAATTAAGGGAGATTAATCTAAATATTAGTAATAAAAGTTTTACCATTTACCCCAGCAAAGGGGAGTTACCTCCTCATTACTAAAAAGTAAAAACTGAAAATTAAAGAAAGAAAGTATTGTGCTAAAAGTAAATTGCGGAAAGTAAAAACTGAAAAGGAAAGAAAGAAAAGAAAGTGCGAAAGCGGAAATTAATTACTGAAAGATGTAAATAAACAAACAAGATACAATCTTCTTAGTATTCTTAAGGAATTCCTTAGAAGAAAGTATGAATTTACAAATGAAATGACTTGGTATTTATAGGCAAAATTTTGCCTCCATCAAATCATCCACCAAATCCATTATTAATTGCTCCACAAAATCCATTATTAATTGCTCCACTAATTGCTTATCATGTTTGGTGGTGATTTGATACTTTTTATTATTTATTTATTAATTTATTTTTTGCTTTGAAAATGACTTTAATAATTACACACAACACACTTATGGATGGTTCATCAATTTCGGGGATGAAATCTTCGGAATTCGAAATTATTTTGTCTTTAAAGATTGTAGATATTTTAGTTTTCTTTAATCTGGAACTTGAATCAGCGCAATCCAATATTGGAGTAAAAAGTTATCCCCAAAATACCACAGATGCGCAGAACTGGAATTTTCAAAACTGCACTTCGTTAAAACGCCCTTTCAAGTTTCCAATCTCCAAAATTAATATGTCAAGTCCAATTTTTGCCCTTATTTGACCCACATTTCATCCTAAATGATTTCATTGTGTCCCAATATTATTTTATCTGCAAAATAAACTAAAACACATCAAAACATTCATCAAACCCGAGAAACTAAACAAAATATTAAGTAAACGGGACGGTAAATATTGATATATTTTCCGCTCATCACACCCCCAAACTTAACATTTTGCTAGTCCTCGAGCAAAACAACAAAATAAAATACAAGAAACAATTAAAATTAAACTAAGCCACTTTCGTATGGATCACGGTTGCATTTAGCATATGCAACAAGCCTTTAAACCCCTAGGTGTCCCTAGTGGACGAGTTATAGTCTCGTGAGGGCTTACAGCAATGATACCCACAAACGTTTTACAAAAGTAAAAAGATAATAAAACTAATGCACACAAAAGCAAAAATACAAGAGAAAAAAGAATAAAGAAGTTAGTGACTAATCAGGTGAAACTTCTACTCCAAGTTACTAGTTGTTTTCTTTCTTTCTAAATTACTGAATAAGTAAATTCTTCGATTATATTTACCATTCTCCATATGCACAGCCGAAAAAATATTAATCAACTCATTTTTTAGTCCACAACAGTCACAAGTGTAGTTTTTTTGTCCTAAAGTTTATTTATATTTTCGTCCTAAAGTTTTATCAGAATTCACACCTTTTTGAATTAATATTTTTATCAACTCTAGAGATTAATATTTTTGTCCTAAAGTTTTATCAGAATTCACACCTTTTTGCAGCAATGGAATAATTTTTCTGATTTTTCTGATTTTTTTCTTTGATTTTTTATTTTTTATTTATTTATATACAATATCTTCCATCTATGTAGCGAGTGTTGGGTCGTGGGCTCCCAAACCAGTTGGCTTTAGGGCGCCAAGTGTTAAGATCCCTACAGACTTAATTACTCAGACTTCAGATATATATATTTTTGCAACATCCTTGATCCATGTAGCGAGCTTTGGGCCAGTGACTCCCAAATCAGTTGGCTTTATGGCACTATGTGTTAAAACACCCCTACAGACTTAATAACTCGGATCTCAGACATTTTTTTTACTCCATCGCTTTTTATAGATGCTTCCTCAATTAAATTAGAGCACTGAATATTTCAAACTTTTCAATTACAGCTCATGTTTGTCTGTTACCATGTATGCTGATAATACCTGTCAACTGAGCATATGAAGATTCATTTTAGTCAGTTTTATGGAGATTAGAGAAGGGACAAATGTCACGGCCGTTGAAATCGAAAAGGAGGATGATTAGAGAAGCGAAATCAAGACGTTTTTGAAACAGCCCGAAGGAGGGAAAGACCGAAGGCTAAAACTTAAAGCCCTGAACTACGTAGTCTCGAGAGATGTACTATATAAAAAACGACAAGATGGATTGTTGTTGAAATGTGTAAGGCCATCTGAATCCAAAACTATCATGGCCGAAGTACATGAAGGTGTTTGTGGGTCTCACCAAGTAGGAATAAAGATGAGATGGTTGATTATTCGAAGCAGCTATTATTGGCCAAAGATGGGAGAATCGTGCAGCTCATATGCCAAAGGATGCATTGCTTGTCAGAAGCACGGGCCTATTCAAATGGTACCAGCGACCGAGATTATCCCAATCATTAAACTGTGGCCGTTCATGGGATAGGCGATAGACCTGATAGGGAAGATTTACCCAGCATCAAGCAAGAAGCATACTTTCATCATTGTTGCTACCGATTTCTTTACCAAATGGGTGGAGGCTATCCCAGTTGTGGAAATCTCCCAAGAACAGATCATCAAGTTCATAAAAGAACATATAATTCACCGGTTTGGTATACCACAAACAATAGTGGTAGACCATGGCACCTCATTAAACGGTGGGAAGGTGAAAGATTTACTGGACGAATATGGAATCTGATTGGTGAACACTACCCCCTATTATCCTCAGTCAAACAGTCAAGCGGAATCGTCCAATAAGACCCTTAAAGGGTTGATTCGGAAGATGGTGACAGACAACGCTAGACGATGGGACGAATATTTGAGTCAGGCTCTATGGGCCTATAGGACATCACCGCGAACAAGTACTGCAGTGACGCCGTTTCAGTTTGTGTATGGTCATGAGGCTGTGCTTCCCGTAGAAATGAATATCGAGTCCACCAGGGTAATGTTACAAGAAAAGTTGATAAAGGAAGACTACAACGAGGCAATGATCCAGAATTTATTGGAATTGGACGATATCAGATGCGATGTGCTAAATCGTCTAGAAGCACAAAAGAAACAAATAGCCAAGGAATATAGTCTCAGAGTAATGGCCAAATCATTCATGGTGGGCGAATTAGTGTGGGAAACTATATTTCCACTTGGTTCTAAAGACCCGGCGTATGGAAAATGGTCGCCCAACTGGGAAGGCCCATTCGTGGTAAAAAAATGTGTTACCAAATGGAGCCTACCATTTGCAGGACTTGAATGGAAGAGTGCATACAAGAGCGATAAATGGCAAGTAATTAAAAAAATATGTGCCCTCTTTGTGGGAGCATGAAAATATACAAAATGCACTAGAACAATAATGTATTTTCATTAATTACGGACAAAAACGTCCTAAAAATACAGGGAATAGACGATATAATGTCTTACAAAAATCATTAATTTTGGCCCGAAGAACGCCGAAAGCCCCCGGGCAGCTCTTTGATGGCCGAAAGCATTTCTCTCCTCAGGCTCCATTCATCCTGAATCTCCGAACCCACTGCATCCAAATCGGCCAAGCTTTTCTCAAAGTTTATACGAGCCAGACCTTCATACTCTGCCATAGACTCGTCCATCTCCGTAACTTGAGTAGCAAGGGTCCTCCTCTTAGCATATTTTCTCATACGGCTTTCCTCGTTGAGTAGCAAGGGTCCTTCTCTTAGCATATTTTCTCATATGGCTTTCCTCGACAAGACGCTGAATCTCTTGTAGCTTTCGCTACAGGTCCAGGAAGACCGATTCATCGGTCATCATTTCCTCTGTAGTGTCCCTTAGGGCCTGATGAAGGGCGTCAAGAGAGCCACAGAGCGTTTCTTTCCTCATTACAGAGGAGCGAAGCCCAACCTTCTGGCTATGCATATTGCGATACAAAGAGAGAAGGGCTACTATGCCATCTTGCATTTCTTGAAGGAAAAGTCAATCATCGACCGATATGGGCAAGGTAGGAAGGGCCAATATTCGGCTTAATTCGGAGGAGCTTTTGTCCAATTGAAGGATGTTCTCCGGCCGAGCAGCCTGACCAACCTCCAGTGCAGCAAAGGAAGCGTATTGACCAAGAACCTCCCGAAGGCCCTCCAGATCTGTACTGGTGTTGACCAAAGGCGAGGGAGGCCGAAAAGAAGCAAAAGATAATCGCCCAAAGCGGTCCAAAATGTTCTGGACCGATTGCAGCAATGGGTCGGATACCTGCACACGAAGAAGGAATTATCAAAATGAACTAAGACCATGAGCTAAAGGAAAATGGGGAAAGACTTACCACCCCAGAACCAGAACTGGAAGGCCAATCCTCAAATGCCTCAAATGGCTCAGCTGGTGGCCGCGTTAGTTCTTGCTGAGCTGAAGGATCTAAGGATGATGGAGCCTGAGGGACAAGGGCTAGAGGCCATGCGGCTTGAGGAGAAGATGGTCGAGCAGGAGAACTTTGTGGCAAAATGGGAGACTCGGCCCGAGGGGGCGATGATTGTTCAGGAGCAGCTAACACTGTGACCATCGAAACAGGAGCTGCGGAAGAAGAAGTCATGAAAGCCGGAGAAGATGGCTGTTCAGGCACAAGAGACTCCACTCGAGAATGAGAGGATGGAGGAGCCGAAGACGACGGCTGTGCGTAGGCCGAAGTCTGGTGCGCAGTACTTGGAGATACTACTTCTGGCGTTGGGCGTTGCGGCGCAGTAGTAGGCCGAGCATCTGCAAAAGAATCAGAGTCAGACGAATCAGAAATGTAAATGACTTCATCTTCTTCGTAAATGCGACGAAGTACGTCGTCTTTATACATAGACCGAGCTTCCTCTAACAACTCCAATTCGACCAAACTATAAAGGCCGTCCATGTCCCTATAACTCCCTCGAAGCCCTGAAGCAGACATCCTGCGTACCAAGGGATAGAGTTGCTTGAGGTGGTGCCAAAGAGACCCAGTCGGCCAAATAGGCTTTGGCACTTCAGCCTCATCATCCGGATCCTGTACAGATGGTACAGAACCGTCCGAAGAGAAGCGCTCAAAATGAGGATGGTCTCTTGGAATTTCCTCGACTCTTGGATACGAACAGCTAAATTCGATATATGGCCCCATACCTTGGGGATCGGCTCCGACTGCACAGCCCTCTCCTGGTAATTGCTCCATGATGGGACCCTCGGCCGCTTCATCCGTATCAAACTGAGCGATCGGCATTTCTGCAGGTCCCACTTCCTCGTCTCCACCTATAGGAGCTGCGGCCCTCAGAGTTCGCACCGTTTCGGGCGTTGCGGAAGGTGGCTCAATCCTAAGCACCTGCACAAGATACACAATTATGATTTCAGAGTACATCAAGCTCATATGCAAAAGAAGACGGGTCTCAAACTCATACCTTAGAGCGACGGACGAGCGGCACGTCCGAATCAGAGCTACGACTGGGAGAAGGCTGTCTCATTTTAGCAAGCTTTATTTTCTTGGGTTTAGACGCCTCAGTCGTTTTCTTCGACCCCATCGGCTCAGAGGACTTGGGGGACAAATGGATAGAAGAAAAAACTCTCATGGAAGGCAAGGAAAAAAATAGTTCGCGGGCAGGTGGCCAGAAACAATCAAAAGAAGAATGAACGGACGTGCAAAGAGCAAAATGAGCGATAACAAAAGAAGAGATCAAAGAGCGAGTTTCCGCCAAGGAATCCTTAACTTCAGAGACTGAAAAGACCTTAAAACGGTCTGACAAGGCAGAGCGCGTGTGAAAGAGAGAGAGAGGCCACCATTGAAGAGCAACGAAGTTGGATGAGTACACCTCTACTCCGGCCTTGCCATTGGCCCCAGTCATGATGTCATGAATCAGGTCGCGGTCACATAAAAACCTACACCATATACTAAGACCTGATTCGTCCTCTTCCGAAAGAGGGAGGTCATAGACGAAGGATGGGCTATCCGACACAGAAAAATGGAAAAAAGAAGGAACTCGAGGAAGAGTGGAGAAATACTCAAAAACAGCGAGAAGGGAGAAAGAATATGGCCGAAGTTGAGAAAGAAGAAGATCGGCACAATAATAAGGGTGAGTTGAATCAACTGTGCCGAAGACAGGGAAATAGGCTCTCAACCAGAGTTGAACGAGCCACATGGGACCGGCGGCAATGGGTGATGCCCCCGATCGAAGTTGTTTCTGGAGGACGGCCAACCCCCGATATATGGCTGCCAGTAAAAAAGAGGCCAGGTCTAAGTGACGGTCGTGGGCAAGGTTGGAAGAGATAGGGAGATAGCCCGCCACAGGCTTTTGGCTAGGCACACAAATGATATATTTGCACAGCCAATAATGAAGGAAAGATGTTCGCTCTAACATCGAAACATAACCAGTTGTTTTCGAAAACGTGCGAAGAAAAGAAGAATAAGATGAAAAGGACGAAGGGTCCATTGAAGGAGGAGGGAAACAGAAGTTTGTACAGGCCAAGATGGTCACTCCAAGAGGGGCCAGTCCAGTAAGAGCACCAATATCACGAAGGGTGATGGTGAGGGGCCCGACGGAGATGAATAAATACATTGTATTCAGAAGACCAAAAGAGCAAAGAAATAAGAAACAAGTTACGATCAAAATGGGGCAAAGCTGATGAAGGCTCAATGAAAGGAAGGTGATGTTTGTCTAAAAAAGCTCGAGTATCCGCATGCAACAGCATACGTTGAAACCAGGCTTCGAATTCTGTATCGGGTTTGGGCCAGGTGCGAAGCGGATTGGACTGAACGAAAATGGAGATGTTAAGTGGCTCAGAGAATGGGAGGCCAGATAAGAACGGGAACTGTTGAGCCAACGGAGCCGTTGCAATAGTGTCATCTTCAACGAAGATGGGGCCAAGAGCACACTGGCCAAAATTCTCATCAAGAGTGTGAACTCCGAAGGTGCCCACAGAAGAAGATTCCAGTGCCATCTTATAATCGGCGAAGGTTGAGGCGCTGGTTTTGGGAGCAGAAGATGAATATGCCATTGATAACAGAAGGTCGAGAATGCAATAAAAGTGAATTTGCAGAGGAAGTCGAAGGTAAAGTGAAGACTAGAATATGATGAATCCTTATGTAACAGACGAAGGGCTTAACCTGAGACAGGTGTCGCAATACGAATTGTCAAGAAGTGAAAGCGGCGGGAAAACGGAAAAGGATGAAAGGTTGCCCTAGACAGGTGTTCGAATGCAACTCGTTCGAAAGTGACGTGCGACGGAAGGAAACACGGAAATGACGTAAAAAACGGCTCTTAAATGGGCCTCATGATGAAACGCATAGGAAAAGGCCGCGCATTTATTACAGAAGTGACATGTTCACGAAGGACACTAAAAGGAAGCCCGACAGGTGCGAAGAGTTTCACCCCGGGTTTTATCTCGCTCGATCTTGCAGCATCGGCCTCCAGCAGATCGGCCGAACCTCAAAATCTTAGTATCGACTTCCAAAATCGGTCAAGGACAGATGTCAATACTACATCCTCTAGGGAGCATCGCCCAAGCTGTTTCCATTATTAGCACAAGCAGTAAAGACAAAATTGATATGACAAGACCATCAGGCCGCAGGCTTACTTTTGGCAAGAAACCAGACCTAGAGCAGGGAGCCCCTTCAATTGGTTAGGTAACACATGGAAAAAAGCGCTTCACGTGAAAACAGTATCATGACTTAGGAGTATATAAAAAGAGGAAGGTTGAAGAAGTAATTTGCAGGGTTTCCCAACCACCCATTTAATGGTCGATCTTACTCAAAACATCGCAGTTTGGCCCTCCGTAACCAAACGGACTCCCTAAGATAAAAAGAAAAGATCGAGAGAGACAGAAGAAAGTCGAGAATGAGACAAGATCTGCATGAGACAAATGCCATCAGAAGCGAAAGCTTCTCTTCGATGAAGTGTGAAATGGAATGTAAAGAGATTAGCTAACGGCCATCCACACGGCGTGAGGTGCGAAATGGAATGTAATGGTGTGGATGGACTATGTCCGTTAGCAACAGCTGACCAGGGTCCTTTGTGTGGAAGGTATTGCATCCCCAGGTTGTGGATGGGTGACTGCACGAGGGAAGAACGAATCTGGATGAAAATTAGAAAATCACCCTAGAACAAAAAGGAATGACTGCACAAGTTTCTATCATTCAAATCTATACGCCTTTTCGATGGAAGATCGGAAAAGTTCACCTCGATCTCCACTTCCGGTTCAATCATGGTAAACTTGGGGGACAATTGTTGACAAAGGAAATAATGTCGCCCTAGAACGAAATCGCCCTAAGACGAATGAAAGAACGAAGGGAGGAAGGACGATAGAGCGAAGAGCGACGAAGAGTCGAGACGACCGAAGTAGCGGTTAGGACGAAAATGCATGATGTGGTTGCTTCCACAATCGCAACAGTTGGACGGTTTTCCCTCCACAACCGAGCAGTTGAGACACGCAGCTCAACGGTTACAGGCACGATCTGGCAGCTGCAGGGAGATACTGGAACCGCCCAAGCGGTTTACAAGTTTCACTATAAAAGCTCAACCCACGATCAAGCAGTTGAGACGCACAGCCCAACGGTTAAAGGCACGATCCAGCAGCTGCAGGGAAATACTGGGACCGCCCAAGCAATTTACAAGTTTCACTATAAAAGCTCACTCGGACAGAGAGAAAGGCACAATCAAATGAAGACTCAAACCAGCATTTTTTTTTTATCTTTTAGTTTCTATAACTTTTAGGACTGTAATTTGTGTGCTTGCGCCCCTTGGAGGCTTATTCACTTAATCAAACACCCCTTGCTGGGACATTGTCTCAGGAGGTTTGAACCTTACTCGTTTCTCTTTCTTCTTCGCGCACAAAAATCGCGCAAACAAAAACTTTGGACGCTAAAGATCATATTCGTTGTAGTGATTTGTCTCGGTCATGTTTGTCCATTTCAAAGTCACCACCACATTTTTTACACTTCTAGTAAATATGCTTTCAAGTAAAATCCCTTTTGTCATATATATGTGTGTGTGTAAAGAATATAGTACTAGCTGGGGTTTGTAGTAGAATTCCAAATTTAGAACACATCCTTGAAATAAAAGCAAAGTACAGCTAATATTCAAACTAAGTTGGTTGAGGCAAGAGATGGGGCTGATCAGCCACGAGCCAATAGTCAATGAAACCATCCGAACAAACATAGTCCGAGGCAAACAAGGAGAAGCTGATCAAGAAGAGTTTATTGCAGCAACAAAAGCATCAAAATGCACACAACATTGCACCGCTGATAAAGTATTCACAAACACTAATTAAATAGCATTCTCAAACTGACCCTTCGTTACCACAAAGCTATGACACCAATGTAGGCGAGTGAATGAGGGGATTGCAGCTCTCAGGTGGGCAAAAGCAGAGAATTGCTATTGCAAGGGGCTATATGAAAAAATCTGAAAATTCTATAGCAGAATCATAATTTGTAGTGAAGAATAATAGCTGAACTTACATGATCGTTGTCTATAAAAATTATTAAAAGAATACAAAAACTAGTCTGTCATTGTAACAAACAAATGATGTCTTTTTTTCAAATTGGATTACCACATGAACATTATTTGATCACAACTAGTAGGCTACAGCATCGACATTACTCGCAGGGATCCTCTGACGTTTCTCTACATATGCTGATGGGAACCATCCTGCTTTACCTTTACATTCTCCCTCTGACCACCCCAATGGGCTCACCTGAGTATATGTACGAAGAGTTAAATACTGAAGAACAAATATAAAGTGTCAAATCCAAGCAACAGAGAATCAAATATCTATATCTAGTTGCTTTTCTTCCCATATTAGCATCTATTACTAACTTGCTTCAAGTTGTTACATATAGATTTTTATTTTTGTTTATAATATATGGCATGGAGGCACAAAAGGAGGAAAATGGAAAGAACTTGATTGAGAAAAAATGCATCTAAAGAGTGATAGACATGAATCTCAATGAGGAACAAATCACAAAACCTTCACCGGTCTTTAATCAGCTTCCACAGAGGAAGTTTTCACTTGTACGATGAACAACTAAACATGTGTGTTGTCCTTGTCAGCTCTAGGAAGGGGAAAACAGGTGAACTAAAAATGAAGGGAGACAAAAAATTGATTGGGCATAGATGGATAATGTAGAAACAAAATAACAGAGAAGATGACCGTGAACCTAAAATAGCATTGTTTAAAATGCTTTGGTATGAGTGAGGTCATGTAAACACGTGATTATCAATTTCTTTTGTTGAGCTCTGAGCACGAGCAACTTGTGATTTCTTACATCTTGGATCTACCAATCCATCAAGATGTAATCAAGCCATTGTCTCAGGAAGGAAATATAACAAACCTTTCGCACAACAACATATTCCCCTGCTGCCAAATTCAGCTCCTTCTCAGATGCAGCAGTGAAAGGATGAATTGCCTGCAAAAGGTGAGACAAAATATTGGAGATTCAGAAGTCGCAGAATGAACCACTTTCTGGTGCACCAGAGTTTATCAGCCAATAACTCAGCTTCACCATCTTATATGTTAGAATTTCTACTCAGAGTGAACCACTCATGAGCCTCGATTGTTTAGTTAACTCCAAGCATTTGAAATGGACATTGTTCAGATCCGTTATTTAAGTATACTTTAGGTTAAGCCGAACTTTTCATCTCAAAGCAATTTAGAAGCATGCCCTAAAAAGAAAGAAAGAAACATTTTTTTTAAAATTATAATATGATGTCTATTGGGACTCTAGATACATACATGTTATAGCACTGCCCAGATATCTACAGAGACACAGTTCCGAAATTTATTCCCTATTTACCGAGACATAGCTCGGAAATCTACTCCCATACAGGAGAAATCTGCCTTCAGACTCTTCATAGCCTATGTAGGAGATTTGAGTCCCCACAGCTTTTCTAGTTACCAATGGGCTACACACTCATCAGCAAGAAAGAAAGAAACTTACTTCTGCCAAGAAGTACACTGTTTTCCCCGAGGAAATATCTGATGGAATCACAGGAGGAGCAGACTCTTTGTGCTGCTTCTCTGAGACCATCTAACAAAAGTATCATGCCGAGAAATGAGCTTATGTTATTGAAATGGGATTTAAGTCATTCTATTGGAAGCTATGAAACCCGCAACTAACCTCAGCTTCAACATCACCCAGAATAGCAGCAATTCTTAAATGGTAGTTCTTTTCTCCTTCAACCTACAACAGCATAAGCTCCATTAAACTCAACATATAGATATGCTTCAACACTAAAACTTACATGCTGAAAAGCATGAGCCTACATACCACTGCTACAAGCCTCTGAAAAGTCAGTCTATGCTGCTGTGCTTCAACAGCAGCCAGTGCAGCTGCAGCTTCTTTACCTAGAACTGCCATGTTTGCTTTGTTTTCCTTCATTCTTGCTTCAGCCGCGTGTAGCTTTGCAACATTTTCTGGGGTTGGAGCTTCCCTTATTCGTTGTTGTCTTCTAGAAACCTCGGCTGCCTGTTTGCTTTTTGTATTCAACATGAATTATGAGTTTCCAAAGCAAATTAAGAGTGGAAAATATGAAGCAAGGATTTAAGGCATAATGACCGTCAAATATAACATGGTATTGACACAAAAACGCCCATCTTTCTATTACCTGTGTCTCTGCTTCCTGTCTCATTTGACTATAACGTTGAGCAAGATGGCGAGCATCTTCCAAAGGAGCCCCCATAATCATGGCTCTCAAGGGATCCAAAATCTGAAAAAATAGGAAACATAAGATTCAAGTTACTATCACAGATATTTGTGAAACCATTGTTTTAATTTTAAAGAGAAGTGAAAAATCTGCAATAAAAAATTCAGTTCTTTGTCTAGCCCATGTAGAAGTAGCTTTCACCTGTTACTGGTTTCAAGAAACTAATAGTGCCTATCCTTAATAAGTTACTACTTTCATTAGCAGTCGTCTCCTCTGGATTTTTGGTGGATGAACTTGATCACATATAACATTGTATGATTAGCATTGACCAACTATGAAAACTTGAAAATACAAACTGACAGTTGAAAAACAAATGTCAGCATAAATTTAAATAGAATTAACCTGTGACGATAGCAGTCTATTAAAGTCTTCTTGCTCTTTTTCTACATGTTTGCGAGCATCACCATATATGGCTGAAGCCTTTGCGAGGATGTTTTCATTGATGTTTTGATTATTCCCAGTCCCATATCTACAGCAGTCCTCAGACAACTTAGTTCCTACAACCATCAAGTTCATAAATTTTTTACAATTGTTTAATCTGAAAAAGTTAATGTTATTTACAGTATTCACAATTCCCTTATTATACCCTTACAATAGCACATCATGATTCCAAAAAGTAAGAATTGATTTTTCACCTGCTTCAATATGCTTACACCCAATGGCTGTAAATATTTCTGCAGCTTTAACAAGATCTTTCTGAAAGTCCTGAAAGGAGAATAGAAAAATCAATTTAACCTATACAAGTACTTTGCACTTAAAGAAAACTATATTAAAGCAGATCCAACATTTTTTAAAAGACAGCAGGACAATTTCCAAAAAATAGCGCACAAAAACAGTATAACAAGTAAAATGACAACAGATATCAATTCAATGTCATAAGCAGATCCAACCAAAAGGTAACCAAAAAAAAAAAATCCATACCTTCACTCCACGAGTGGACCGGTAAAGTTTCTCTAACTGTTGATGTCTCTGCATCTCAACCTCATCAATAACCATAATATCTGAACTTTCATAACCGCTGGCGCTAAATTGCTTTATCACAGCCTGAAATCAAATCGTATAAAATCAACTAAAAATGTCATCTATCTTAATGGCAATACACAGCTAACAAAATAACATAAATTATCCATAATAGAAACTACCCTATAGTTAGTTACAGAAGATTCAGTGTGAATTATTTCAACTCAAAATTTTCTCTAACAGAAAATAATCAATGTTGCTAAGCAATTCAATAAAATTCAATAAAATAAACCAAATAAAAATTTCAAGATAGTTTTTTTTTTTCCAACTTATATTGATTTAACACAAGTATCATGCTACCAATTTCGAAATGCATTGAATTGAAGTTATTATTTTTATATTACTACAATTTCTTAACAGCAAAACAAAACATTTCCCATATTTTAATAGAAAAGTCACCTGTTGTTGCTTAGCAACTTGTTCTTTGAGCTTGGTGGCTTGTCTTCTAAAAGACTCCATTTTAATTGTTTTGTTTCTCTGACTCTGTATCTGATCCCCTTCAAGCGAACTGAGAATTTGAGTACTTTTAGATCTTAGTTTTGAAGAGGTGGGTCAGATCTGACAGCAGGGTAACAATTGTAAAACTCCTATCAATGTACAGGACTCCATCTTCCAGTTGAAGTTTCTTGTTAACTGTGTTTTTATCTTGAAATTATTTGTACTCTACCTTGGAGAATTACCATTTGGTCCTGATTGTTTATAAAAGTAACAACTAAATCTACAAGTTGATCACTTGTTTCAAATTTGTCCAGGTTATTTAGGGGTGGCAAAACGAATCAACGAATCGAATTTGTATCGAATCCTAAACAAATCGAATCAAAATGTGATGGATTCGTATTCGATTCGTTTATTAAACGAATCCTAATATCAGGATTCGTATTCGATTCGTTTAATAAACGAATCGAATACGAATATTCGTTTATTCGTTTAGTCAATGATATTATTTAATAAAATAATTTATCACACTTGATTTACATTAATTCTTCATAAATATATACATATGAAATATGTAATTAATATATTTACTAAAAATACCTCACCAAAAATATTATTTTTTATATGATAATTAGCTATAATTTCTCGAATATTAATTGAAAATTAACAAGAACTAGTAAATAAAAATAATAAACGAATCATAAACGAATAAACGAATCAATAAGCTTAAATTCGTATTCGATTCGTTTAATAAACGAATCGAATCGAATTGACCCATTTATTAAACGAATCCATTTTTTCAAACCCGTATTCGCTTTAAAGCGAATCGAATTGAACGAATAAACGAATCCTGACCCAAATTGCCACCCCTAAGGTTATTATGCTATGTTGCTATCCAAAATCCAAATCCAGTTCCGTTCAAGGAAAAACTAACGGATTATTAATACGGATTTATCACTATACCCCCTGATTTAATCATGAGCAAGTCCGTGCTCTTTTTAAAATAAAATTCAACGGTATGATAAAATAGGAGTGTGAAAAATAGGGTATCTTATTCTATTCTATTGAGGTGGAACCAGAACTTACCATAATTTACTAATGTTCCTATATTTTAGAAACAGATCTACTCAATATAATAAGGTATCTTATCCTATCGATTCCGGTTCGGTTCCATTCTACCATATTTCATTAAAAATAATAATAATGTTGATGATAGTTTTTCATCTTGAGGAAGGTTCAAATACCGGGGAGGAGCAGAATGAGTATTGTACTTAGCCCAAAATGGATAATAAAGGCCCAAGGGCCTGGAGCGACTGACGGAATTTGACAGAAGGACCCTACCTTATGGTACACATGAGTTCTCCCAATGGCAGAATGTGTTAAAGATGAAGTAAGTTATCATGATGACCCGACCTAATGAAAAAATTATGGATTTTAGGTTTTATCAGAGAATTTGTTGAACTCGATCCGATGAGGTCTATGCATAGCGACCTGACCTGGTTGAGAATGCTAGATGGAGCTTTGACAAGTATCATATGCCTCGGTATGCCGACCTGAGGAACAGAGATGAGAACACAGATCGACCTGTACCTAGGTCATATGACGTATGCCCTAAGTGAGGAGATGGACTCTTAGAGGACTAGGTCATATGACGTATGCCTTATCTAGGAGTTTGGGCTTCTAGAAGACTAATGATGACAGAAGTTGATCAACGGCTCTCATTGAAGGAAAAATTTGCTAGCTATTCATAGGAGAAATAGTAACGGAGCAGTTGAATCATAGGCCGTTGCATCAACAAAGTGAAGAGTGGTTGAACCAAGTGGCAGTATAATTATTTGTTGAGTAGTTGGGGAAAGCAATATCAGGGCAATGATGGTTTGGTGGCGACGACTGACATCATTGGTTGGTAGAATATTGGATTTGGGAGCCTATATAAAGGGGTTGAAGTCTCATATTCAAGGGTTAACAAATTTTACATCTCAGAACTTAAAGAGAAGCTGAGAGTTGAAGAGTTAGTGATAGATAGAGAAAACGGGTCAGCACCCGACCACCTGAGAGATTTGTTCCAGGCTTGTTGCAAGACCCGAGGTGCTTATTTTTTGTATCCTTGTATTCCTCCATTGCTCGTAGCTTGGGTCGGTCTTGACCTCGAGTAGTAATAAAATTCACCATCTTTCTCCTATGGATGTAGGATGGAGCCACACTCCGCTGAACCACGTAAACTCTATTTTTTCTTGTCTGCTTGCTAAATTTACTTTTGGTTTCCTACTAACTAAATAAATTCACTGCTTGAGGGAGGTTTGTTCGAGGGGTAATTTCCCATATTATCTTTGGAACGAGAAATAACATTTAATAGTTGTCGTCGTCTGTATGGATATAGTACGAAAAGTAGCAAACACACTAAGACGATGGCATAAGACGAAAATCATAGAGCTTTGGAGACTTCAACGGCAGAGTGGATGGAAAAGATTGAAGGGAAATTGCGGTTGGAAAGAGAAAATACACGAAAAGAAAGGGAAATGAACCAGGCCTTTATGAAAATCATGATGGAGAAGATTGAGAAGTTGGAAAGGAAAACAAGAGAGCATGCACAAACGGGGCCCAGTAGAAGGAGATGAGAGATTGACAGTGGGAAGAAGATAACCGGCGTGGATGGGGATCAAGAAACTGGGAGAAAGAATGCTCATAAGGCGAGGTCAGTGGTTTTGGCTAGTGCCGCACCTGTAGAGGAGCCCTTGGAGGAAGATGACGATAGGCGAACCACAGAATTGTCCAGTAACAGCCATTATTTTAGGGAAAGTGATTTAGGGTGGTATCCGGAACAGAGGCGTAGAGCTCCCAATGGTAGGATACATCATGCTTAGAGAAGTGAGTATGAGGAAGCCTTCAGTCGAAGGTAGAAGAACACCGAGTGCCCTTTGAGGGGTTGGTTTCAGAATGAGATGAGGAAGTGTGAGAAGAGCACGTGGGGAGGTGCTCGGGACAACGAAGATATGAAGATAGCATCCCCTTTCACCAAGGAGTTGTTGGTTTCAACGTTTTGACTTCTCGCTTCTTTAGTTTATTTTAAATTAATTTCTAAATAAAGTTATGTTTATTAATTATAATACTTAGTATGAATTTGATTTCAATCCTTCTGGGTTTGACACTCTTTATTCATCCTTTACTAAAACTTGACACTGTATACTTGCGGTACGATAATCTCGCAACACTTATAATGCAATTTCACACATAAAAGCAATTTAAAGCATACAACTTGTGCAAACATGAATTATTAAAGTAAGTAAAATATATATCCATAAATTATTACAGCATTAATAAAATAGTGATGAACAAATCAGAGCATGCATTTCATTGGCTTGGCCTTGGAGAGGCCTGGCCATATATAGTTTATCGTAGGCCGAATATATAGTATGATATTACTATCCGACCAGACTTACTTGGAGTCCAACCAGATATACTGTGCAAAACCATGATGGCCGCTCTGGGCCCCGATGTTTCGATCGGTTGAGGTACTTCAACCTCGGCCGAAATCTTGATGGGCGCTTGGGCCTGATGCTTCGATCGGTTGAGGTAATTCGACCTCATCTGAAATCTTGATGGGCGTTTATGCCCTCGATGCTTCAATCAGTTGAGGAGTTTCAACCTTGGCTGCCTCGGTTGTGATAGTCGATGGACCTGCAGGCCCTATTGATGCCACAATCAGTGTTAGATACTTCACTTCTGACTGTGAGATGCTTTGATAGTTTGGGAGATTATCGGTCCGACCGAATTTTCATGTACATCCAAATGGATTTATTTTATCCATGTCTAACCCCAAAAGACAGGCCTCTGCTTATACTCCCTTACCGATACAAAAGACTTATGTTAAACACGAAATCACCTCCGTACATGTAAAAGACATCTTCGGCATATTCTCCTCATTTTTCTACCAATAATAGTGTTCCCAAGACTTCCGACACCTGATCATGCCCTTAAGGACCCTCATTTTCCTTTCATTTTGACTTTAGATCGTGCCTTCGAATGTCAAAAGTCATTCGACCTCAAATTTGGAGATCTTGTCCTCACTTTCCTAGCCCAGAGAGATCATGTTAGCCCCTATGTTGATCCGATGAGCCATTTCTTCCTTATTTTAATTCGCACTTATCTGGGTTTGGAATATTGATTTACATTCGACCAGAGTTTCAACTAATTCTAGCCCTAATTTTTATATCTGATCGGTCTTATTTAATGTTCGACCTACCATATACCCATATCTGACCGCTTTTATTTTATGTCCCGGTGATATTCTATTTTACATCTAGCTTATTCGGCTCATCCCTATCGACCTGATTCTTTCTTTCACAACTAGATGTTTCATGCCTGAAGGCTGGTGGTAGTCCAGCCAGTGCCGAAGGTGGTATGATGAGCTCTCTCATGCCGTGTGTAACGCACCTACACTCCAAGCTTGTCCAGGGCCAATGACTTGCCCATGGCCGCTTGCGTGTGGTGCTAGTGTGCACTTTGTATTTATTCTTATTTTATTTTATTTTATTTTCTATTTTAGGGGGTGTGACAACTCAAACATCATGTGTGTTTCCTAGTGACACTTGTGCAATGTCTTTAAAACCTCTTTATGGGGGGTGACCCAGGCACCTTAGAAGGGCCTTGGCCACCAGCATACTAGGGGCTTTAGCCGTGTACTCCCTCGCCCTTAGTTGGCTTGCTTAATGAAACATGCTTCCTTTTGATTTCCAACTGCTATGTCCGAATGTGTTGCTTGAATGTGTATCCCATATGTCTTGCACGTGTTTCATTATCTCATGCCTTGTGGATGTGTGCTTATCGATGTATGCTTTACTTTGTTGCCTAATAATGTTCCATTCTATAGATGGCTAACCATGGGCACGACCTTGCAGGGTCGATTCTAGGCTGACTTGTTAGGCACAACGCTAACAAGTGCCGCACGGACCCAACTTGGGGACACCAAAGTTTGGCCCGTGACAGTTGGTATCAGAGCGTGGTTCAAGGTTGTGTTGCAAAATGGCTACGAGGTCCTCCACAAAAACGCGCTTGGATGCTGTCGAGAAAAAACTAGTGGATATTGATAGCCTCGTCACAACACTCACGAACAAGACTTCAGATGTCGAAAACCTCAGGCAAACTATCAAGGTACTCGAGGCCCTTACAACCAGGGTAAGTGCCCTAGAGACTCAAGCAACAGGTGCTAGCACTAGTGCCCCACGAGAAGGGGGAGATGCCAATAATTGGCAAGATGCCGTGAGCTCCTTGAAAGAGCAGTTGGCAGAGTTGAGCGTGAGGGTGAATCTCACCGCCCTCGCTGTCTCAAACTTGCCCACGACTACTCAGAACATAGAACAGAAGAGATCCAAAATCCCGGAGCCTAGAGTGTATGATGGTGTTAGAGACGCGCAAGCCCTCGAAAACTTCCTCTTTGACATGGAGCAGTACTTTAAAGCTTCACGGATAGAAGAAGAGGGGGACAAGATCTCAATAACCTTGATGTATTTGTCTGGAGATGCGAAGTCTTGGTGGAGGGCAAAACACATTGAAATCCAGGAAGGCCGATGCGCGAGCTAAAAACTCAATTCCTACCAGGAAATGTATCTTACATAGCTCGACGACAACTAAGAGACCTAAGACATACAGGCTCCATCCGGGAATATGTGAGGAAGTTCTCCAGATTGATGTTGGATATCCGAGACATGTCCGAACAAGACAAACTCTTCTATTTTATAGAGGGGTTGAAGCCTTGGGCTAGAACAGAGTTGCAGAGGCAACGAGTAAAAGACTTGCCTTCAGCACAAGCTGCGGCGGAACAATTAACTGACTATTCCCTCGAGGGACCTCCATCAAAGAGATCTACGCCGGCTCCTACTAATAATGATAGTGGGAATAAGAGGCCTACGAACTGGAACAACGATAGAAGTGGGGGAGCGGAGAAGAGAATAGAGTCAAGTTCCTCGAACTTCAAATGGCCGGCACCTCAGAACGGTCCTCCAAATGGGAAGAAGCCCTTAAGTTGTTTTATTTGCGACGGGCCACATCGAGCTATGGAATGCCCTAAGAAATCAAGAATGGCGGCCCTCTTAGCACAAGAAGAAGAGGAAGAACGACGACGCCCGACTGAGAAGGGCCCAGAAAAGGAAGAATCTGGCCGAATGGTGGCATTGAGGATGCTCAATGCCCTTAACAAACAGCCAGAAACTCAGAAGGTCTCGGAAAAGGGCCTCATGTTTGTTGATGCATTGATTAATGGAGTTGCGGCAAAAAGCGTTATGGTGGACACGGGGGCCACCCATAACTTTATTTCTACCGCTGAAGCGAAGCGTCTGGGGCTCAAGTTAGAGCGGGACGCGGGTCGTATGAAAGCGGTTAATTCACAAGCGCTACCCACGAGTGGGCTAGCGAGACAAGTAAGAGTGAAGATCGGCACGTGGGAAGGTCGAACTGACCTTGTGGCGGTCCAGATGGATGACTTTGATATTGTTCTAGGAATGGAATTCCTACTTGACAAGGGGGCCATCCCTGTCCCAGCTGCAGGGAGCTTGTTGATTATGGGGGAGAAACCTGCAGTAGTGCCAGCAAAGGTAAAACCTCCCACAGAAGGAAGACTATTATCCGCAATCCAGTTTAAAAAGGGGATCAAGAGGCGGGAGCCGACATTCATTGCTATCCCTACAGTAATTGGAGAAGGAAGAGAGGAAACCCCGGTGCCTGAGATCAACAAGGTTTTAGAAGAATTTACTGAAGTGATGCCTGATCAGCTCCCCAAAGTCTTACCTCCGAGGAGGTCCGTTGATCACCAAATCGAGTTAGTTCATTCAGCTAAACCGCCAGCAAAAGCACCTTATAGGATGGCTCCACCAGAATTAGCTGAACTTCGCAAGCAACTAGATGATCTGTTGGAGGCAGGCTTCATCAGGCCTTCGAAGGCCCCATATGGAGCCCATGTCTTATTCCAAAAGAAACAAGATGGAAGTTTGAGGTTGTGCATCGACTATAGGGCTTTGAACAAGTTGACAGTGCGGAACACCTACCCCATTCCCCTTATAGCAGATTTGTTCGACCATTGAGTGGAGCAAGATACTTTTCGAAGCTGGATTTACGTTCGGGATATTATCAGATGAGAATTGCCGAAGGGGATGAACCGAAGACGACTTGTGTTACCCGATATGGAGCATTTGAGTTCTTGGTGATGCCGTTTGGGCTAACTAATGCTCCCGCAACATTTTGCACCCTAATGAATGAAGTCTTCCATGAATACCTTGACAAATTTGTAGTGGTTTACCTAGATGACATTGTGGTTTATAGCACCACATTGGAGGAACACAAAAGACATCTTGCCATGGTATTCCAGAAGTTGAAAGATAATAGGCTATTTGTGAAGAAGGAAAAATGCTCATTCGCCCAGGAACGCATCAATTCCTCGGCCATATCATAGGGCAGGGTCATATACGGATGGACATGGAGAAAGTACGAGCAATCCGCGAGTGGAGCGCCCCAACCAATGTCAAAGAATTGCGGTCTTTCCTTGGGCTTACCAACTACTACCGGAGATTCGTAAGAGGATACTCCAAGAAGGCGATACCCTTGACAGAACTATTAAAGAAGAAGGTGACATGGGAATGGACTGATGTGTGCAGAGAAGCCTTTGAAAGCTTAAAGGAAGCGATGATAGAAGACCCAGTTCTCATTCTCCCGGAGATGGCCAAACCATTTGAAGTTCAGACGGATGCTTCAGACTTTGCACTTGGAGGGGTGTTGCTTCAGGAAGGTCACCCTATTGCCTATGAGAGTCGTAAGCTTTCCGAAACAGAACAACGATATACAGCACAGGAAAAGGAACTATTAGCAGTGATACATTGTCTGCGGGTGTGGAGACATTACCTTCTCGGGTCGAGATTTGTGGTGAAGACAGATAACTCCGCAGTCAGTTATTTCCTCACTCAACCAAAGCTTACTTCGAAACAGGCTCGATGGCAGGAGTTTTTAGCAGAATTCGACTTTCATTTTGAGCATAAAGCAGGATGTTTGAATCAGGTGGCAGATGCTTTGAGTCGAAAGTCAGAACTTAGTCATTTGAAGGCGTTGGCTAACATGTCTTTCAGCACCATCCGTACACCTATCAGAGAACTCATCCGAAACAACTTGGAGAAGGACCATGTCTCTAAGGCAATTTTGAAGTTAGTAAGGGAAGGCAAGGCTCGTCGTTTCTGGTTGGAAGACGGACTTTTGTGGACTAAAGGGAACCGCTTGTATGTTCCCAAGTCAGAAAACCTCCGGAAGATTCTCATAAAGGAATGTCATGATACTTTATGGGCCGGCCATCCGGGTTGGCAGAGAACTCATGCATTATTAAAACAAGGATACTATTGGCCTCAGATGCGGGATGATGTGACAGAGTACACCAAGACATGCCTCATTTGTCAGCAGGATAAAGTAGAGAAGTTGAAGACCCCTGGATTATTGGAACCGTTGAGTGTCCCCAACAGGCCATGGGAGAGCATCTCCCTTGACTTCATAACCAACCTTCCAAAAATTGGTGAACTAACCAACATATTGGTAATTGTTGATAGGTTCTCCAAATATGCAACATTCATACCAGCACCTAAGTACTGCAAGGCGGAAGACACTGCTAAATTATTCTTCAAACACGTGGTGAAGTATTGGGGCGTGCCTAGACAAATTGTGAGTGATCGAGATCAGAGATTTGCGGGAACTTTCTGGTCCGAACTCTTCAAACTACTGGGTTCTCAACTAAACATGTCAACAAGTTACCACCCCGAGACTGATGGACAGACAGAGAGATTCAATGGGATGCTGGAGGAGTACTTACGCCACTTCGTTAATGCCAACCAGAGAAATTGGGTACAACTTCTTGATGTTGCCCAATTTTGCTTCAACTCTCAAAAGAGCTCCGCCACCAACAAAACACCTTTTGAAATTGTGATGGGTCAGCAGCCTCTACTCCCACACACAGTGACAGAGTATTCCGGGAAAAGCCCACGAGCTTTCAACTTCACTAAGGAATGGAGAACCAATACAGAAATTGCTCGAGCTTATTTGGAGAAGGCTTCCGCGAGGATGAAGAAGTGGGCAGATCAGCATAGAAGACCCTTAGAATTCCGACCTGGAGATTTGGTGTTGATCAAGTTAAATCCAGAACAAATGCGGTTCAGAGGGAACAGAGACAAGAGATTGGTGAGGAAATATGAAGGGCCAGTTGCCGTTCTTAAGAAGGTGGGAAAAGCTTCATACAAAGTCGAGACTCCAGCGTGGATGAAGATGCACCCAGTTTTTCATGTCAGCAGGTTGAGACCTTTTCATGCAGACAATAATGATGCAACTCGCAACCAACTACGAAGACCAGAGATTGAAGAACCAACTAGGAAGAGAACCACGAGGGAAGTTGAAGAGATTTTGGCAGAAAGGGAGGCGACCGGAGACCAACGACAAGGAAAGGAGTTCCTAGTGAGGTGGAGAGACCTGGGAGATGAAGAGACAAGTTGGGAGAGAGTCGAAGACCTGCAGCAGTTTACACAGAAGATTGAAGACTTTACAACCCTTCAGCGTCAAGACAAGAGAGCCGAAGACCTGCACCAATTGAAGCAGCAGAGTGAAGAGTTTCAAGCCTACCAGCACCGAGGTGAAGAGCAGAGGAGGAGCAGTTCAGATGTGTCAACGAGGACGTCGACAGATTAAGTGGGGGATGATGTAACGCACCTACACTCCAAGCTTGTCCAGGGCCAATGACTTGCCCATGGCCGCTTGCGTGTGGTGCTAGTGTGCACTTTGTATTTATTCTTATTTTATTTTATTTTCTATTTTAGGGGGTGTGACAACTCAAACATCATGTGTGTTTCCTAGTGACACTTGTGCAATGTCTTTAAAACCTCTTTAGGGGGGTGACCCGGGCACCTTAGAAGGGCCTTGGCCACCAGCATACTAGGGGCTTTAGCTGTGTACTCCCTCGCCCTTAGTTGGCTTGCTTAATGAAACATGCTTCCTTTTGATTTCCAACTGCTATGTCCGAATGTGTTGCTTGAATGTGTATCCCATATGTCTTGCACGTGTTTCATTATCTCATGCCTTGTGGATGTGTGCTTATCGATGTATGCTTTACTTTGTTGCCTAATAATGTTCCAAGCTATTTATATTCGCCTTCTATTGGGGGTAGTCCCCAAGGTTTGATATGGATTCGTTACTTACGGGGAGCTACGGGGTCATTAGAAAGGGAGACCCCTATCATGGACGTGGAGATCGACCAATTGGAACAGTCTTTCATCCTCTACATGTTTAATTACACCATCTTCGATGATGTAGCTAGCTCGATAAATTTATGTATTTTTCCCCCACTCTGTGATCTGGACACTGTACAAGAGTGGGACTAGGGCACTCTTGCTCTGATCGCTATCTACTGAGGCTGGACTGTTGCTATCGAGGTAGCTCGTACGTCTAGGGCTACCATTTTCTAGTAGAGATATGCATTTTTCTTTCTGTTTTTTCTTATTATTGTTATCGGTGACTCACTCCTAGTTCTTTCTATTCTTACAGGCTTGGGTGTATGAGTTCTGTATGCTGGCAAGGCCTTTCCCCATTTCTCAGGAGCAGATCAGGTTTTTTGGCTTGTCCCAGTGGGATTAATCCACTATAGGATCGTCCGAGTCTCATGACATGACGGTTCAAATAGCTCGTATGAATGAGCTCACTTGGAGCACGATAAGTCTCTTTTCCTTTATCTATCATGATTTTCCCTCTTCTCTTCCCTGCCTAATCATTCTTTCTTGTCCTTCCAGATTGACATGGCTTGGTGGAGGATTCATATTACTTATTTGCCGGAGTTTGTGCACTATTCATTCGAGAAGAATAGACTATGTTAACTCCTCCTAAGTATCGGCTAGA